>PVJL010003066.1:0-145550 GCA_004026885.1 Lyroderma lyra
GGCCTGGTCTGCGAGCCACCACTTGTTAGCTGCAGCTGGCAGAGGCAGTGCTAACCGCCCCCGTTTACCCAACCCATCCCCCTGCCCTCAGCAAGCCGCTCAGCCAGCCGGGAGGGGCGGGGCAGACTCCCTCCAACTGTTTGCTGCAAAAAAAAGCTTTTGACAAGTGTCCCCACCCACTGTCAGGTGGCAAAACCAATATCCCATCCCAGCTCCTAGGATCTGCCAGCTTATCTCCTCATCCCAGGCTGCCCCAGGACTCCAGAAGGGAACTGCTGCAAGGCGCAGGCATCCCGCCCAGCCTTAACCTCACCCCCACCTACCCCAACCCTGAGTTGCCCGGGCAAAGTCACCTGGTTGTCTCGGGCAGGCACACGGAGTGCCAAGACTCCCGTAAACAGGCTGTTGACAGTGTCAGCTCTGGAGCAACTCAGAATCCTTACCAGGTGTCACACCATGTGATTTGGGCGAGTCAGCCCATTTCCCAGAGCAGGAAACAGACTCGGGAGGGAAGGCGATGACCAAGGACCTTTATGAAGTATGCATGTCTTTGGCTTGGGGGTGGGGGGTGGGTATTGAATCTGAATTCACTATTTTCAGGGAACTTGACCCCATTTGTGCCAAATAGAGTGGAGGGAGGCCTGAGTTCAAATGGGATGAAAAGCCACACCAAGGAAAATGGGACTTAATCTGAGAGGCTTGGGCTGGGGATGAGCTACCCCATAGGAGCAGGTGCACCCTCTCCCGGCAGTGACAAAGGTGTCCATCCACCCAGCTGTGTAGCGCTGAGTTGGCATCACCCCTAAGAGTTGGCAGCATAGGACATTAGCTGTTGGGTACCATTGTGGACCCCACAGCCCTGCTGCCTGGGCTGGATCCAACTGCTGGCTATGTGGCCTTGGACATGTCACTTAACCTCCCTCTGCCTCAGTGTCTTCATCTTCAAAATGGGAGTAACAAAACCACCTACCTCACTGGGTTACTGTGAAGAGTAAATGGGTGATCACGCAGACAGCACTTAACAAGGTGTCTGGTACACAGCAAGCTCTATTGTCCTCAGTTGACAAAGATTAACTGATTCACCGACTGGGTGGCAAGTCCCATTCCAGGCACTGCAACCACAAAGATGACTGAGACATGGACTGCCCTGGAGGAATTGGGGGTGGGTAGGGGCAGAGAAGCCCAAGCCCGTGTTCAACAGACCCCAGTGGGCAGAGGACTATGAAAAAAACAAACCTGGGAGTGAAGCAGGTGCAAGCAGCTCTGGCCGCGACTCGGGATAAAGGAACTGGCACCTGTGAAGGAGGTGGGAGTGTGGGCAGGGCTGGGGGTGGAGTGGGTACTCTGGAGTGGGGACAATGTGAGCAAAGTCCTGGAGCTGGGAAAGTACAGAAGTGACCGCATTCAGGGAAAAATATACAGAGGCCAGGTCCCCAGTCTTTAATTGTCACCTTGCCAGTCACACCCAGTGGCCTTGGGCAGAGCAAGAACTTCACTGGGAATGAATGAACAAGAGACCCTGTGCTCAGGGAAGTGGACAGGAACAGGCAAGGTAAGGCGATCCTAGCCAGAGGCCAGAGGTCGGGAGTCAGGGCAGAGGGGACCGGCAAAGCTGGAGGCCTGGGTGTGCTACTCACACTCCTGCCTCCCCCAGATTCTCATGGGAGTATGTTTCCCCAGGAAAAGGCCCAGGCCTCTTGCTGCTCCCATAGCCCCACAGCCATTTGAGTTGGAAATAAATAAAGGTCCAGGACCCAGACAGGACAAGGGGTGCAGAGACAGCACTCTCTAGGACCCCCATGGCCAAACAGCGTTCCCAGAGCCCAAGAGTTGGGGTTTTGCTTGGGAGGAGAGTGGGAGTCTGACTGCCACACCTTGTCCCCGACCCCTACTCCAGCCCCTTCCCCTTGGACAATTTGGTCTAAACAAAGTCCCAGGGAGGGCAGGGCTGTCTTTCGTAGCTCTGACTCTGGCTGGGCTTTACCGTGGAGCAGGCAGGGTACAGCTCCCCAGTGGAGTTGGTGCTGGTAAGGGTAAGAGGTCAGGCTCAGGGCCTTCAGGGACTCTGGTAGCAGCCCTACTTCCTTAACTAGATTGTTGCCATTTTTCTGATGGACACAGTGAGGGGCCCAAAAGACCAATGTCTGAGCAACACAGGTGGATGGGGAAGTGGAACCCAGGACAGGGTGAGGTCCCTTTCCTGGCCCCACATGGCTGGCAGGGCCCTCCTGTTCTGACCCTGCTGCCTGCTGGAGCCTCCCCACCCACCCTTTGCTGACACGATGCCCCAGTTCCTTCTGCCAGCAGCCTCCCTGCTGTTGCCCCACACGCACCTCCTCTGGGAGGCCTGCCCATATTCCCACAGCCCCGGCTCGGCCCGCCCTCGCGCAGTGTCATTCTGGAGGCGTTCCCGCAGTTCTAGGAAGAAGGCTTCGCACCCTGGAGAGGCTAGGGCCTGTCTGGAGACTGTCTTGTTCAGTGCTGCAGCCCCAGGGCCTGGACACAGTGGGGCCTCCAGGAACACTGCTGAAGGGAGAAAAGGGACCCCTCAGGGCCCAGCCGCCTTTCTGATGGCCACCTGTGGCTAGCCCTCGGCAGCTTTCTCTGCCTCTTAACCCTGCCCAGGGTAGTCCTCTCGATAGTTTTGCAACTATAAACCCGCACAGAGGACCAAGACACTCCTCCCAGACCTCTGCAGTGTGCCCATCTAGGGAGAAGGACCAGTGGGCAGCTGGACAGTGGGAGGAGGTGACCAGTTTCTTGTGGGATAAGCACTGAGTAGGGCCTTTTCCCTTTTCCCCACCTCCTGAGAGAAGCAAAGTCCTGCTGACCATGCCGCATCTCTCCTCTGCCTGGGTGGGGACCAGTGTATGAGAATCATAAACAGTGATCATCCTCAGGGAACCTCTGACCCCTGTCCAAAGCAGTCAGCACCCCTGATGAGTAGAAGAGGATACTCTTTCCAGCAGCCAGGCCTCCGCCAGGTGACACCACCCACTCCTGGACTCCAACCCAGTTCTGTCCCTTGGCTGCCTTAGGGCTGCCCTGGCCACAGGCCTCAGGGTCATGGCAGGCAGGCTTTGCTTCCTGTTGGCCCTGGATGCCGAGGACGGCATCCTAGACCCTGTATGTCAGGCGACCTCCCACTATCACCACTAAACTGCAGCACCCACTTAGGCAGCAGCTGATGCGGTGGCATTCAGGCTGTGAGCCCCAGGCTTCTAGCAGCATACAGGTGGAGCTCAGGGCCACTTCTCTTTGGATGGCTGTGGGCCTCAGTCCCCCCGGTCCCTCCTTAGCACTGAAGCACTGGGCACAAAATCCTAAGGTCAGGTTTCAAGCCTCAGCTGAAAAGAACATTTGGTGTTGGTATCATTTAATATTTTGTGTTATAATTTTAAAATTATATATAAAGAAGCACTTTTCATTTGTGTCATTGTATCATCATCCCATGGACCTCACATTAATTCAGTCCTTACTGTCAGCCCCTGTCAGCTGTGGACTGTATAGGCTGCTAGCCTGACCAGGGTGGGCTTTGTACCTACAGGTCCCGCCTGGACCCAGCCTCACCTCGGACCCCAGGACTTGAGCCCACCTCACTGTCAGCCTGGGGTTTATGCGGTGGGGTGGGATTCAGGCCACGGATGGAGTTGCGTGACCCACATCTGCTCATGTTATTAGCTCCGGAGCTGGCAGGCCACTACAGTAACACAATTCGAGGAACTGTTGACTCTGCTCAGCTCATGTTTCCAGGCCAGCGGCTGGGAGGAACGCGTGAAGAGGGGAGCAAGGCTTCTGGCACAGATAGCCAGAGACAGCAGGAAGACAACATGTCCCTCCAGGGCACTGCTGATGTCAATGCAGGCATTAGGACCTCCTGAGGGCCCTTGGGTGACCCTGGATGGCCAGTGGCATCCTCCCCTACCTATTCCTGCAGTCTCAGCTTCTGAGGACCTGGCCGCTCCTCCTCCCCATGCCCTCCCTTCCCCTCTCTGACTGAAGCAGGGAAGGTCATGGGGTGGGTGGGGGGGTGGGGGGGGTTAACCCTGCCTCTCTGGTTAGCTGGAAAGAATACCACCCTAGACCTCCCGGATGAGGCAAAAAGGTTTCTCTCTTCCCTGCCTTCCTCAGAGATTCCTACCTCCTCTTTCTGTCATTGGTGCCTGCAGGTGCCAGCATCTGGGGATAAGCTAGGGAAAGTATGGGCCTTGGCCACGTGCCCCAGACTGTGGGTCCAGGAAAGGACCAGCATTCCTCCTGGCTAGGTGCCCAGCTCTGCATCACAGATGGGGAGATTGCAAGCCAGTCTCCTGAGATCTCTGAGCCCCCATGCCTCATCTGTGAAATGGAAATCTCAGAGACCTGTCCTGTGGGTTGTTGGGGAGGTTGCAGGGTGAGCCTGAGAGGAGGTATGGGGGAGTCCTTCACAAGCCCAGAGGTGCCCCACAGGTTAGCTGTAACACAGAATGTTTTGGTGTTATAACTTCCCTGCTGAGGGACAAGGGTCTGTGGCCCCACTGTACTCTATAACAAAGGCTGAGACAGTGTCAGCAGGAACCAGGAGTTGGAGAATTTGAAGATTTCTGTACTTGGTAGAAGTTGGCAGGAGGTGCTGGGCTTGGGGTCTAATTACTGGGCTGCCTGGAAAAGGAACTAGGGATGCCCTTGCCCCTGAACCACAAACAATAGAGTGGTCAAGATAGCAGGCACCCTGAAGAAGAGTTCTCAAACTGTGTCCCCTTAAGCCCTTGGTCCCCTAGGGGTGTGAGGGTGAGAGGGGGCATGAAACACAGCTTCCCCTGTGTTTCAATCACTCACTGTTCTCTCTTATGTTCAGTGTAATTAGACCTTTGATTGGAAAAGAGGTTCCACTATTAAATAAATATTTAAAAATCAGAGAATTAATCTAACCTCACAATTTTACCAATCAAGAAACTGAGGCTCAGAGAAGGAAGTGGTTTGCCTAAGGCTACCCAACTCTGTGTCAGAGCTGCTGCCTGGGCCACTGAGGATGAGCAGGATGATGGGAAAGAGGGGGTGCCCCACTTCAAAGTCTGGGCCTCAGCCACAGCTCCCCAGACATGACCCCAGAGGTGAGGCCTAAGGGTCAGGAGCCAAACTGTCCCAAAGAAGGCAGCCCCAGATGCTTATCTGGGATGCATAGGAGGTCAAAAACATCCTCTGCCCACTTGCCTGACTAGCCCCAGCGAGGCCTCTCCAACTAACCACTACTCCAGCCCCAGCTCCAGCTTGTCATCCACCAACCAGCCCAGGCATTCCCTCAGAGTCCCCACTGCATGTGTCTGAGGCAAACAGGTGCCCCCCTCCCCAGTCTGCAGTTGGAGACACTGAGGTCCTCGGCGGTAATTAGGCCTGGAACCAAGCCTCACTGATGCAAACCCTACGCTCTTGTCATTATTTTCTGCTGCTCTTGGTCCCAAGAACAGGTAGCTGCCTTCCTTCCCAACCCCAGCTCAGTCCTTGCACCCAATGCGGTGTTGATTGGCCCACCCTCCCGGTCACTGACTTTAGCACAGATAGCCACACCAACCAAGATGCTGTCTGCAGGTCTCTCAGCCAGCCCAGCCCTTTGCCTAGGCTCAGTTCTTCTTCTGTGGAGGAAAACAGAACCATCCCCTAACTGCAGAGAGGTGGGACTTGAGTGAGGCCAGGAAATCCAAACAGGCTCCCACACCTGCCCTTTCCCGAAGATACAGCCTACACCTCGGCACCAAGGCTTGCCCAGGACTCTGCTGGTTAACACGGGAAATCCCAGGTCCCACAAAACTCCTCAGACCTGGGCAAACTGGGACAACTGGTCACTCTACTCAGCACCCCGTGACCCACGGTCATCATAAAAGGGTCATTCTTCCTATAACCGTAGTCTCCACCTAGGCTAATAAATAGAACCACAGACAATCCCCTCAACCTCTCTAGGCCCCTCAGACTGGATTGGGGCCTTCCACAGGCCTATAATACGCCAGGGGCCTGGAGTCTGCTCCAAGGTGAGCCAAGGGCCCACAATTTATTAGAGGCCCAATCCTGCCCCAGGCACTGTGAGATACATAGCAGAGAGAGTCCCAGAAAAGCCTAATGGGATCCTGGGTCTCGGTCTCAAACCAACTTTATCCTCAAGCTGGGAGTCAGGCCACTTTGGGGTGACTCCAGGTGGGGCAACCCTAGGGCTGGAGCCAAGCAGGGCGTGCCTGGGGCTCACTGAGTCTGCCTCTACCTGTCTGAGTTTGCAGTGAGTCATTTCCTTCAGCTGGCATGCAGCTGGGAGGGGAAGGGAGGGGATGGCATCTAAAAATAGCAGGGCCCAGACTTGGAGATACCCAAAGAGCTTCTCCCTGGGCAAGGGAGGAGCCAGCTTCTCATCTGAGCTGACACCAGCTATGGCCCCCAGTCACAGGCCTGCATTAGGCCGAGGAGGGGTGTGACGCTGAAGCACCCGGCTCTTCCCCTTCCCAGGCTCAGCATAGGGTGCTGAGCCACAGAGGCGACATCTTGAAGGCTGAGACACATGGAGCCGTGTTGGGGTGGGGTGGAAGTTTGAAGAGAAGAGAGGCCTCCAGCCAACAGGGCCTGGGGAGGGGCAGGAGGGTATGTGATTCGGAAGGCTTGGCCCTCACTAGGACAAGGGACCAGATCACCAGCCTGGATTCCCCTCCTACATCATCTCCACAGAACCACATTCACTCCCTACCCCCACCCACACACGGGGACACACAGACACAGACCTCACACTCAGCCTGCCTATGTGAATCATTTCCTCCTAATAGGACTCATCTCCCTCTGAAGTGGGACTCAATTTCCCTGGTCAGCAGCAAGGACTGAGGCCCCACTGTGTGCTGGAGCCACACCCTAGAGGCCAAAGAAGCAACAATCATGACTATCCCTGGCCTTGGGGACATCTTAAGAGGCCCAGTCAGGAAAGGGCAGTACAATACCCAGGTCAGAAACATAAGAGGCAGGAAAGGCCCTACGTGGTGGGACAATCTGGAGTCAGGCAGGCTTAGGTTAATCCAGCATTGCCACTTCCTAGCCATGTGACAGGAGGCAAGATATTTGACCATTCCCTGCCTCAGTTTCCTCATCTATATAATGGATGTCACATAAGGCCTTCATCAGATGTCAAAGACAATATTTACATCAAAGCTCATGGTATGAGGCTATCAACTTTTAAAAAACAAACAAACCTGAAGATTTCAATATATGTTTCTATCCCAAAGACCCAAGATAATAATATTCTACTTGGGCCCCACCTGTGATAGGTAAGGGTGAGGGGCAGTGGGGGAAAAAGAGATGCATTTCGTAATAGTGAAGGCCACTATTTTGAACCTCTCATAATTACCTCATTTTCTCTTACCCTCACAGCAGCCTGATAAAGCAGGCATTGCTGTCCTCATTTTACATGTGGAAAAGTGGGGGCCCAAAGACCTTAAGCAACGTTCACATCATACAGCTAATATATGGTAGAAATGGGATTTGGACCCAAATATAAGGCAAACTCCTTGTGCATTACGGGGTAGAGGTGAGGGTCTGTTATGTCTGGAGTTGGATGAGGGTTCACTGATCTCTCTTTCAGGAGGGAGCCCTTGGACACCAGCCTGAGGTGACAAGAATATGCCAAGCCTTTGACTAGGGGCTGCTTTCCTTCTGTTTCATCTCCCTCCCTGTGATCCCTCACCAGCCCTCAGGACTCCTCCTGGAAACACAAAATATACTACACCCTCTTTAGAGGTTACCACCTTTACTCTTTATAACAGCCCAGTGAGGAAAATGCCATGACCCCTACTTGACAGAAAAGGTAGACAAGTCAAAGGGGTCCTGAACTTGCTGGTGGTCACAGAGCTAGGAGAAGCAGAGCCTAGATGGAACTCTGGCCTCTTGGACTTTTAAGCTGGGACTCTTTCTCCATATCCCAGCTGTCTGGTATGTGAGCTGGGGGGTTCCTCTGCTCTCTCCAGTTAATCATGCTTTCCCTGAGCCATCCCTACTCCCACTTGCTGGATTACATGCAAAACCCAAACCTTGCGTCAGCCAGAGGAGCCAGCTCTGTAAGAAACTCTTTCTGCTTCTCTGCGCTTTCCCCACCGTTATCTGACTCATCCTCTGCTGGTCCCAGGAGACTGGAGAGAGGAGGCCTCTTATCCCTATAGTACAGATGGAGAGACTGAGGCAGGAAGTGACTTACTCCAATGAGTCAGCAGCCAAAGCTGGCAAGGGCCCAGGCTGAAAGGCCACAGGTATAGCTGACATGTCCTGGGAAATGTCCTTAGGGTGCCACACACTCAGTTAAAGAGTTTTTAATGCCACATAGCAGGTATAAATATCAAGAGTTTTGTGTTGAATAAATGAATGTTACAGGCCCTGGGTGAAGAGATGAGGGATGATGATATTAAAGAAAGGATGAATATGATATAGAGAAAAACAAAACAAAACAAAACAAAGCACTGGAAGCCCACCTTGTCCTGTCACAGACTCCCAGAGCCCAGCTGGGGCTTGTAGCTCACAGTTCTCCCCACTCTAAGAATCATCATGTATAAAACTGAAAGCAACAAACAAACAAGACAAAGAAACAAAAACTCACAGACACAGACAATAGTTTAGTGATTACACGAGGGTGGAGGGGCAAGAGGGGTCAAATATGTGGTGCTAGAGAACTGACTCTGGGTGATGAATACACAATGCAATATATAGATGATATAGAAATGTACACTTGAAACCTATATAATTTTACTAACCAATGTCACCCCAAAAATTTAATAGAATTTAGAAAAAAAAAAGAAGTACATCAAGTTGACAATGCACTGTAGAATTGTATGCCTGAAGCCTGTGTAATCCTTGCTAACAGATGTCACCCCAATAAGTCTAACAATAAAAATGAATTTAAAAAAAAAAAAAAGAAGTACAAATTGGTAGTTACAAAATAGTCAAGGGGATGTAAAGTATAGCATAAAGGAATATAGTCAATAATATGGTAATAATTGTGTATGGTGTCACATGGGTACTAGATTTATCAGGGTGATCAACTGTATGTTATATAAATGTCTAATCATTATTTTGTATATCTGAAATTAATATAATATTTTATGTCAACTATAATTGAAAAAATTACAAGGGTTAGCTACAACTTGGAGAGAGCAAAAATTAAGTTTAAGAAAAGAATCATCATGGCTATCATTTATTGGGTGAGTCTTAATGACCACTGGGCCTTAACACTTTATAACCACTGTCTTGTTTAATCACTACTACAACCCAGTGAAGTTGGTGTGTACTATCAGCAAGCCCCAGTTGACTTATCTGAGGCCCAGAGATGTTAAGCAACTTCCTCCAAGGACACACAGCTCAGCCCTTGTTCCAACAGACATGAGATGACAAATCCCAGGGCTGACTTAGAATAGCTCTCTAAATCCGGGGGGGCAGCAGATAGGCCCTGGCGCGTGCGGCACCCACGTGGGCTGCCCAGGTGTGTCTGCGGGTTGGCACCAGGAA
This sequence comes from Lyroderma lyra, assembly GCA_004026885.1. Classification (NCBI taxonomy): domain Eukaryota; kingdom Metazoa; phylum Chordata; class Mammalia; order Chiroptera; family Megadermatidae; genus Lyroderma; species Lyroderma lyra. Next base: position 9,499 of record PVJL010003066.1, read on the forward strand.
TCCATGTGTGTCTGTCAGTGCAGTGCGGGGGTGGAGGGACAGACAACACAGAACAGAACGGAGATAGCCCGAGGATAATGAGCCAGGGCACCTGGATTGCAGGGTAACTTCGGGCAAGGGGGTGGGGAGGTTGCCCGGTCCATGTACCCACACGTGTCTCCGGAGTGCTCATGGCCGCGGGCCTGGCCTGTGCAGGCGCAGTGAGCCTTCAGCGCGGTGCCCTCCCACGAAACCCAGCACAAGCGGCTGGGAGAGCCGCGGGAGCGAGTCCGCTGCTGGGATCCGGTCCTGCAGGCGCCCCTCACCCCGACCGGCCCCAGCGCCCGCGGACCAGACCCTCAGCACGTTGCCGGCGGGATTGCCTCATCCAGCCGCAACCGCTTGTGCAGTCCTGCACGTTGTGTACACAGCGCGCCGGCGGGCGGGGCTGCGCGACGCCACCCTCGGCCCCGGCCGCCCGCCGTCCAGGCTCCCCGCGCCGCCCCCCTCGGCAGAGCCTGGGTCACACTGAGTTCCCAGCGACCCATTAACCGGGCGGCGGCTGGGGCCTCCTCCCAGACACCTTTGATGGTTGCCCTTTGCTCCGTCTTCTCTGAACGGACAAATGAGGGAAATTGAGTAACCCAGCTCAGCAAAGCAGGAAACTCCTGGCCTCTTTGTTACTCAGGACTTTTCAGCAACTCTTTTGGTGAGAAGGAATTTGGGAGGGTCTTCCTGGGTGACTTTCTGAATGAGATTGGGGACTAATACAATTTCCCAGGGCTGTAAGCAAGCACCCTTTAAGCTGATCTTATTGGCCCCTATCTACCTCCCAAGTCAGGCATAAGTGCTCCACAAATTCTTGTTAAGACATATTACCCTCCTGCTTTGAGTGGCTGCCAGAAAGAATCCCCAGTGGTTTTAGGGCTGGAGCTGAAGTCTCACATTTGCTGTTTCACTTGGGCAAATCCCTTGACCTCTCTGGGCCATGTTTCTGTGGGTGAATCAGTAATAAGGTAACCTGCCTGACCCTAAGGCTCAGGACAGGCTTTGAACTTCTAGCAAGCAGGAGAAAACACTTTCCATTGGAAGCAGAGATTTCCTCTTGAACATTAATATTCTCCTGGGTCTTCAGAAGATGGAGCCACAGTGTTCTGTATCTAGACTGAGTGTAATGAGTGGCTCTCTGTTGCCCATAGAATCAAACCCAAATTCCTGGGCTTGGCATTTGAGGCTTTCTGACATTGATTCTATCCAACTTATCTAGCCTGACCCCTACTTCACCCCACACTGTAGCCTTAGGAGGAATCTCAGACTTCTCTCAACACACCATGCAATGTTCATACTTCTATGCCCTTGCTGTCTGGAATGCTCATGCCATTCCCTCTGCCCAGAATGCTTTTCCTTACATTCCTTGAATGATTGGCTCCTTCTCATGTTGCTGCCCACTTAAATGGCACCACCAGTGACATTTAAGACCAGAGAGGTCTCTCCTGGGTACCCAGTCTAAAGCAGGGAATCTCTTGGTCCCTCTCAGAGCTTCTTGTTCCTTCCCTCCTCAGCTCTTCCTGCACCTTGGGAGAAGTTTGTCTCTCCACTGGACTGGCAGGCCTGAGGGAGAGACCATGTCCATTTTCTTTATCTCTACCTACCCAGTACTTATCAAGGTGCCTGGCACATAGAAAGGGCTTAATAAATATTTATGGAAAGAAACAAAGGGTGAATGAGTGATTAGCAAACACATTGAAAACAGCCTAAATGTCCACCAAGTAGGGGACTGCTGTTGCAAATGATGGTCCAGCCAGACAATGGAAGACTATGTAGCCATTAGAGTGACATGAAAAAGTGTTCCTAATATCCTGAGAAGTGAAGAAAGAAAGCTGATCTCTTTCCAATTGAAAAAAAAAGAAATGAGGAGTTTGGGTAGGCATCTATTGTGGATAAAGGCATAGATATGTCTGTAAACATAAGAAAAAGTCAAGACCATGTTGTATACCAAGCTAAGTACCTCCGAGGAATAGGATACAGACATTATCATGGTTTATTACATGTCTAAAACCTTGCTTAGACATTCTCTCCTCTGGAAGTCTCCTCTGACCCTGCTTGTGTCAGATGAGCTGCCTCAAAGCACCTAGCCAGAGTCCAGTCCAGAGACTGAGTATGTGAGGGCAGCCCAGACAGACGGCAGCAGCTCCTCTGGGTGTATGAGTTTGTCCACTTGGTGCAGGCAAAAACAGAGCTGGTGAGGACAATGATGACGACAGGACTGACACTAGGCAGCCGATCTACACCCCCAGGGGATACTACTCCAGGTGGCCTTGAACTATCAGTAGAGCCAAAATGTGAAGAAACCTGGCTTTAGTGCAAGGGTAGGGCCAGCTGGCTTACTTTCAGATTCAAGGCACTCACCCTCTGCTATGGGCAGCACACAAGGCAGCTTCTTCCTGACCACAGCGTGCCCAGGAGTTGGGAAGGGTTAGATACAACTTGGAGAGAGCAAAAGAGCTCACGACCGACAGCCCACTTGCCCACTGTCTGTCCACAGCAGCTCCTCTGAGACCTGGAAAAACACAATTCAGACCAAGTGGGCCAAGGGAGAGGAAGGAAGAGCGGCAAAGGGCTCAGGGTCAGATGTCTGAGCTTCCATTCCCACGGGTGCCTCTCATTATGCTTGTCAGGAAGCAGAAAATAGTGCAAACTGTCGCCCTCACTTTAATCTCACCCCAGTCTCTCTTCCTCTGCCTGGCTCAGAGGTTTCCCATCTGGAAAATCGTGTGATGGTGCAGGGGTTGACCCCCCACTCTGGAGTCGCCAAGTTTCCAGTGATTTCAGGTCTGTGCCTACCAGCTGCATGACCCTGGACAACTGTGTCTGCCTCTCTGTGCCTCAGTTTCCCCAGTAAATTAGTTATGTATGGCAGGTGTTTAGAAGCAGGCCTAACACCCATAAGTGTATCTGTTGTCGGTATGTGTTAGTTATTATCTGTATGACTAGGATAATAACAGTACCTACCTCCCTCACTGAGCTGTTGTGAGGATTAAATTAAATAATGCATGTCAAGTGCTTGGCTGGGTGAAGCATTTATTTGTCTTACTAAAGATAAGATGGGAGTTCAGGACTTGGTCTCTGAGATGCCAAGGGAATAACATGGTGGTTGCTGGTGGCTTCCTGGGAATGGAGTGCAGGCAGCCATGTTGGTCAGATGGTGTTACAGTGTGGGGTGCTGCTGAGCTATCTAGTTAGTCAACTGCCTGCTCTTTCAAACCCATTGAAATCAGCTCTCTCTGGCCTGGCTTTCTCAGTACACCACCCTGGCAGCTGTCACAGGCCCAGAGCACTGGGCAAAGTGTCAGGGCTGCTGCAAAATACATTGGAACTTTATCTGACCCCTGGCTCCTATCCCAACCAGAAATACATTGGCTGGAACTTGCAGCCAAGCTCAAGGAAGCCTTGGGGATAGAGGAGGAAGGCAGCCTTGGATCACAGACCAGCTATTCCCCAACACCTTCCTTCCTTGTGAGGCCCCCTTTTCATTTGTACAATTCTACTAATTAATGCTGTTTCTAATCATGAAGTGGTGTTTAAAACTTAGGGCTTAATCTTGAGCCCTGGACTTGCAGAGAAGAAAGAAAACAGGACCATTCTCCCCAAACTCAGGGAAGTTCACTGCATAGCTTTCCTCTTTTTCTTCTCTCAGTATTGATTTGTCACAGGCAGCCTTTAAGGAGGCCAGGACAATCCTCTGTGGGGTGGCACCGTCTGGAACTCCCCAGAAACCGCCTATGACAGTAGCAGCAAAAGCAGCCGCACCAGATTGGAACCGGGCCAGCTTTGGAGGGGGAATTGCTCAGTCTGGGAGTTTCTGCCCAGCCGAGGGTGAGCCTCCCTCCCGGCCCCACTCCCTTTGGCAACTCCCACAGTGAGGTCCCTGGGAGTGTAGCACGCCCCAGGCCAAACTTGTCTCTCTGTAGGTACTCCTCAAAAAACAATTTAGAATAAAAGGAATTCCAGGAGTGCCCCCATCCCAAGTACTCATTTGAGCATTCAATAGAGCTTGCTAGTGAAAGGAAACAAAGGAAAAGAAACGATGTGTTGTGACCTGTAAGACCTTTTGTCATTAGGTTACGTTTTTAAGAGCTCCAAAATTAAAGAGCTCCATTACACAGGCAATATTGTTAAGACCCTAAGCCTCACAGGTTTAGCATTTCCTTAGATTAAGAATTTTACATAAGTCAATTTGATCAAATTTGAGTATGGTCTAGATGTGAGATGATATTATGGAACTATTGTTAGTTTTCTCAGAAGTGAGAGTTACAGTATGATTTGATTATGTAGCACAGCAGCCTATTCCTAGGAAATTCATGTTGAAGTATTTGGGAATGAAACATCATGGTGCCAGCAACTTCTTTGAAAATGGTTCACCCAAAAAAACTTGACACAGATAAAGCAAATATGGCAAAAGTTTAGCAATCTTTGAGGTTGAGGGTGTCTAAGTATTCCTTGTGACATTCTTGCAACTTTTCTTTATGTTTGAAGACTTTCTCAATAAAACTTTAAGGGGGAAACATTTAAATTTTTAAAAAGCGATTCACATGCAAAACAAAACGATACAGAATTTCACCTCTTCTCTGGGGATAAAATAGTAAAAACAAGATGGTGTCCAGGGCTGCTGAGCTGAGCCAACCAAAAAGAACCATTTTTAAAGAGTTTATTAAGTACTTGTCTGGAAACAGTACTAATCATTAATCTTTCTTTCTAGTTCATGGCCAGGAGAAGATTCATCTTGGAAACTGGGAGATTCCAGTCCTTTTAGCTGCTTGGCATCCGATTTAACACAAGAAAGACATTTTGAAGACTTACTGTGAGCAAAGCCCTGACACTTCACAAAAGGTGTTTTCTCCCCTGCCTCTGATCTCATATTGAGTACAAGGTAGCCACATTTTTTTATTATGGTTGTTATATATTGCACTGTGTTCCCCCACCCCCATTCATATATTGAAGTCCTAATCCTCAGTACCTCAGAATGTGACCTTATTTGGGAATAAGGTCATTGCAGATATAATTAGTTAAGATGATGTCAGTAGGGTGGACCCTAATCCAACCTAACTGGTGTCCATATACAAAGGGAAACTTCGGGCACACAGAGAGACACACATCAAGATAAAGACAGAGATTGAGGTGATGCTTCTACAACCAAGAATGCGAAAAATGGCCAGCAAAGCACCAGAAGCCAAGAGAGAGACCTAGAATAGATTCTCCCTCATGGCCCTTGGAAGGAACCAACCCTACTGACACCTTGATTTTGGACTACGGGCCTCCAGAACTGAGATGATACATTTCTGTTGTTTAGGCCACCCATTTTGTGGCAACTTGCTGTGGCAGCCCTAGCAAATCAACATAGTTTTAAAGTATACATACCATAAATTTTACTGTTTTAATCATTTTTAAAGTGCACATACAATTTAATGAGATTAAGTGCATTCACATTGCTGTGCAACCATTTTCATTTCCAGCTAGAGCAAAACCCAGGACTATGGGAAGGTTGGAAGACCTAGTTCCATATCTGCCTCTGCTGAGATGAGTGACCTGTTTTCATCACGTGTGCAATGAAGAGACAGGGCAGACAACTTCCTGCTCTGATGCTATCATGGCCCATGTGTGGAGAAATTATAATAGCATAATAGCTCACAATTTACTGAGCAATTATTATGTTCCAAAACCATGCTAAGGGCTTTACAAGAATTATCTCTTTTAATAATCACAATAACTTTATCAGGGAGCTATCATTAGTCCCATTTGATAGATGGGGAAATTGAGTCTCAAAGAGATTAAGTGATATGCTCAGTTTGGCAGCCCTAGGATTTGTACGCAGGTCTTAACCACTGTATAATACTGCCTTCTGGATGCTTCGGTTACACCGGCCTAGGATCAGATTGAAGCCTGTTTATGCCGCATCAGCCAACTGCCTTAGAGCCCCCATTGCACACGTTGTCATACCCCAGCCCCTCTGTGCCATGTCCCCCTGGGGTGGGACTCTGAAGGGTCCAAGAATTCTAAATTCAAACTTGGTTTTCCAAGTCATTCTGAAGGTATATTTATGAGAGTAGTAAAATAAAACATTTTATTTGACAGCTTATTAGCTTGATTTAGACCTTTTGTGTATTTAGACATGTGGTACATGGGTTTCCGTTTGTGCTCTTACCCAGTGTCCCAAAGCGTAGAGGCAGCCTATTTACCATGGTTCCCCTCGGCCAACAGATGTCACATGGCCTCCCCATGGTGGCCAGAGTTTGAAAGTCCCTCGGAATAAAAGGGAAAAGCCACAACCTCTCAGCATGGACCAGGCCAGCCCTGCCGTCCAACAATTTTCACATATTTCCATCAAGGAGCAGGATTAAGTGCTCCAGTGGGGAGAGAAGTTCAGCCCACCCAAATGGCCTGACTTGATGGTCCACCCACTGCCTAACCTGCTTCTATGGAACTTGCACCCACCTGCTCATCCCAGATTTTCCCAACCGTCAAATCACATGTGTTTTCTTTCCCCTCCTCGTACGCCTGTTTCCCAGAATATAAAAGACTAGAGTGAGCTTGCTGGCCAGGGAGTAGGAAAAACAGGGTTGAGGAGGTAAGACAGAAAGGGGGTCCTGCTGGGCAGGGCCCTGGAGAAGATGCCTGGGTGGAGGGGAACACTGACAGCGGTATGGACTCAGCCTCTGGGGCAAGAGAGGGAGCAGGAGAAGATGGACAGGCCAGAGGGCCCAGCCCCGGAGTGGTTCTGCTGGGAAGAGCTGCTGTGTCTGATGGAAGGGCGGCTGGCTGGGGCGAGGCCCCAGCAGTGGCAGAGAAGAGCCAGTGCAGCCTCTTGGGGGGACTGCAGCCCCACAACAGGGCCAAACCAGAAACACTGACTCCAGCTGAGGACTGACTGAGGAGATGAGCGAAGGTGGAAAGTGGCTAAATAGTCCCCGGGTTCGGCTGATGCCCCACTCAGGTCCCTTTCTGCCACCACAGGGCCGTGGCTGGGACTGATGGGGTGAGGGAGGGGGACATTCCTTCTACCCTTCTAGGTTCCTCTGACTGCTAAGAATTAAATTGACATGGAACAGAAAGTCAAATTACATTTCCTACGTACAGTGCGTTCCATATTCAGCCAGGTAACCAGAGCTTATAGAACCTCATGAGCAAAGGAAAGGGGTGGGGGCCGGGTTTAGGACCATTCCCAGGAAGGCAGAAGAGATGTTGGACAACAAGAGCTTGTCTTACTATACAGATAATTTCTTAGGAGAAAAGGAATCCCAGGTAATGGCTTTCTTTCTGGTACAGGCAAGTTTTCCAACACAAATTTAGGTAGTTGAAGGGGAGATAAAGAACTATTTCTGAGTCAGCTGGGTTTTTATTGCTTTTAGCTCAAAATAATTTTTATGCCAAAGTGGCCCATTTCAGGGAGACTTGTTCTGAACCCCTTCAATGGACTTGCAAAGCACATGGTGAACTCTCCCCTCGCCCCTCGTAGCAGGCTTATGGGCTCAGCCAGGCAGTCAGTTAGGACGTGAGAATTGAACAGGTGACTGACTGCCCTACTCAAGGTCACACAGCCAGGAAAATATGAACATGAAGTGAGGCCAACAACCAGCCTCGGGAAAGGAAAACCAATGGCCAGATTCCAGAGAGGATACAATAATTCTCATGATGACCACCATCCATCAGAGTTCCCAGTGATTGTGTACTTACTGGATGCCTGCTCTCTTGCCTAACCCCTTGAGCCTACAGGAAAGGGCCTATTAGGTCAATATTATCCCTAGTCTATAGATGAGGCATCTGATACCCAGAGAGGTTAAGTCAATTGCCCAAGGTCACACAGTAGCAAGATATGAGATTGCCAGCCCAGGTTCCCAAGCGTGAGGGTCCACCATGAGTTCACATGCACATTAGAAAAACCCATGGAGAAAACGTGAGTTGTGGGATACAGAAGGCCCATTCCAAGCAGCGGGGGAACAGCTGTGTTGGCAGGAGCAGGTGACAATGTGTGATTGAGCACAGCTTTGACAGTGGCAAACAGCATGTGGGAGTATGTTGACGGCAGGGTGTGGGATGGCAGCACCATCACCATGTGTGTTTCTGCTGGCAGCAGAATGTTCTGGTCTGTGTTGATAAACAACAGTTTGGCAGGCGTGAGGCTGGAGCTGGGACAGAAAAGAAACACTGGGCGGGACGGGGTGGGGAGGGGGGGCTGGATAAAGGCAGGAGGGAGGGGTCATGCCCAGGGTTGAATGTGGCCCCAGCCTGCAACTCCCAGAACGAGGGGGGCAGCAGAATGGCGGCTGTTGTTTTCTCAGCTGACCTCACTGGGTACACATGTACGTCTGGGTGTGGATCACTCTACAAACCACCTGATGCCTATAAACATGAAAAACAGGAGTGAGAACACACTGTAAGGAAGAGAGTGTTCTTCCTGGGGTGCTAGTTGCATGGATGGAGGTTTAATTAACAGCTGAAGTCGGTGCAAGTACATCATGATTCCCATGGCCAGGCAGATTCCTCAAAAGCCAGCTTCTTGGAAGAGGCTTCTTGGAAGAGGCGGCACCGGGAGACTAACCCAATTCATGACTGTAATCGGAGCCGCTGCATCTCACCCTCGCCTCTTGGCAGACGCAGGTGCAAGCCCGTAAGGGCATCTCAACCTGGGAGTCACCCCGTGAAAGCCTCCCTGCCACGCAACTCCCACCCCATCTTCCCCTCGCAGGTCCGCCCATCAGAGTGCCCCCTCTACCTGCAGTCTCTCCACTAGCTAAACTCTGTGCAACCTCTAAGGCCCTCTGTATTTCTCACCACCTCCTGGAAGCCTTCCAAACCACCCTGGGAGGGCCTTCAAACAGTCTCCTTCAGAACTCCAACTGCTCTTGTTGCCAGGGCCCTGCTCCCAGGCCTCGCCATGCGGACGTTGCCTGAATATCTGCTCTGAACAGGGCACTGACTTGAGCAAAATGGGGAGCCACAAAGACTCCTGAAGACTAGTAGCTGCCCTCAGGATCTTATGGCTCAGTTGGGGTGCACAGAGAGTAAACACTGAATGGGGGTGTGATGAGGGCTCAGTGTGGGTACACAGTAAATGTGGTGGGACATCAGTGAGGAGAGCCAACACTTGGGTTTGAAAAGGAGAGGACAATTAACACACAGGACCAAGGGGGTGGCCCTGCCCAGTTAGTTTCATCTTCTAAAGTTCAGAGATAGTTTGAAGCCAGTACATGGTATCTGCTAAATCAACGCCTGTGGTTTCCTTGACTGAAAGTCTCCCAACCGCCCTCTGAAATCCTTGGTTGGGATTTGTCCGCCTGCCTTTCGTGGGGTTGGAGGAAAGAAGCCTTAGCCGAGCTGCGCTGTGGAGGATGTTGGCTCAGTTCTTCCCTGTTCTGCCGGGAGCCACCTTCCTGCCAAGGGCCTGTCATTCCCCAAGGTTGGATATCGCATTCCTGACTTGCTGTGTCCAGGCCCTTTTTGTCCACCAGAGTCCTCGGCTCCTGCTCACCCCAAAGGCCGGGGCCCAAGAGACACACCTTGGGCTGAGGCTCCCGTCAGGATAAGCAGACACAGCCCCCGGGGACAGCTGGTTTCTCCTCTTCCTTGGCTCAGACTTCAGCACAACGATGCCCCATGCCCCGTGCTTCTCTTCATGAGGACTTGTCGGACCTGCTTTCCTTCGTATATTCAAATGGAGTTATTATTGGTTTTCATATTTAACAGGACCAAAATCACCACCCCACATGGTGGCTGGGTGCCATCTGAACAATGCCAGGCCCTAACCCAGAAACACCTTCCCCACTGTGGTGTCTGAGTTTGCACTATTAGCCCGTATGTATCTTCAGGAGGCCTAATAAAAATAGGATTCATGTGGACTCAAAAAATGGTTAAAGTGATACATTTTTGGTTATGTATATTTTACCACAAAACTTTTTTTGGAAGGATGTGCTCCAAGATGTCAACAACATTATTTTTCTACATGATAGAAATTTGGGTAATTTTACTTTCATTTTTATACTTTTCTATATCATTTTATTTTTTTAAACAAGTGGGCATGTATTCTTGGTATAATGTATAATCAGAAAGGAAAATAATGCTCTTTCTGTTTTGATAATTAAACACTTTGACTTTCAAAAACAAACAAACAAAAAGAACAACTTATCCCCGGGAGAGGCAACACCTCAAGTCAGTATGCATCTAACTTCTTCGCTCACGTTTTGAAAAGAATTCCCTGCAGAGGATTGCCCAGCCCCGGTGGTGGAGCGGCCCCAGTGCTTCTGAGGTCAGCCAGGTCTTCAAACCCCAGCCTGGAGAGGAGCTGGCAGAGCAGAGGGGAAGGAAAGGGGTGAAGGAACACGCCTGCCCCCAACCTGCTGTTGTTGACTGCTCCCTCCCATGGGCAGGGGCCAAGACAAGGTCTGTCCCAGTTTCTATAAGTTGGAGCCTCCACATACCTTTCCGTATTTAATAGATGTTTTGGGGGAAATGGCAAAGATGGCCTCTTTGATGGCAGGTGCACCCAATCTTTGGAGCAGGATGAGTCCTAGGGAGGTCATTCAGTCCATTCCCCTGCCTCCAGGCAACCCTGGAATTATCCCAGCTGAGCAAGCCTTTATCTTGTTTTGAGGAGTTTGGAAACTGGGCATTCCACACCCTTCCTTGGTCTGTCATTCTCATTTCTAAACATTTCTACCCAGGAAGTCCTTCCTTGTGTTTAACCCAAACTCTCTATGCTTTGAGTTTCCATCCTATGGTTCTTGTGGGTCTTATTAGTGACAGGAAAATACCTGTTGCTTCCCTGCCTTCCTCCTGGGCCAGGAGCCACAGAGCTTTGAATCAGGACTTAAGTCCTTACCTGCTATGTGATCCTAGGCAAGTTACTACCACTCTCTGAGCTTCAGTTGAGCTTCAGCCTCATCTGTAAAATGAGGCCAATAATGCTTACAGTATAGGAATTGAGACGGTCAAATAAAACTGTCAATGTGAGTGTGTGGAAGAGGCATAAAACTCACTACAATGTGAAGCTATAATTATTATTAATAAATAATAATCACCCACCCTGGCTGTGAGCCATCATATAAGACAGTTGCCAATGGGATAATATACAAGATAATTTTAGGTGATACAAGAACAAATATTTTAAATTAAAATTTAATGTGTGTTAGAAAAAAAATAAATCTAGCACTTCAAATCCAGGATTTCACAAGTATTCTTGCTGAGAACAGGGCATGTTAAAACAACAGAAAACACTTAACATTGTTTTTAAAAAAAATTGACCAAATAATACTCCAACTAGCACAAGACCAGGGCAGAGATCATAAAGTTGGTTTGAGAAACACTGGCTAAGTGGAGATAGCAGAGTGTAAAAAGGAGGCTGGTTCTTAAGAGTGGGCAAAAGTGGCTGAGTCAGGGGAGGGATGAGAAATGAAATCCCAGAGGGCAGAAGGAGTTACCTGTTGAGTGGCTGTTGAGCATCTTGCCCACAGATGCCCTCTAAGGATTCTAGAACAGTCTGTCTCCCCCAGAGCTGGGCTGTTAGCAGCTCCAGCATGGTCAGTGGGTAGACGGCTTGGATTTCCTGTCCAAGAAACCTTACTAGATCTGACAATTAAGTTCGCGAACTTGCCACTGTGCACTTACATTGACAGCACTGTACAAACAACTCGGTAAGGTGTCATAACCTTGGTGTATCTGTGTCTCACAGCTGTGTTCATGTCGACGTGTGGCGGTGTCTTGCTGAGTGGTGTTCATTATTGTTGTTATGTATTTTTGTCTGCCATTGAGAGAATGTCAGAGCTTGAATTAGAGCAACAAACATTACATTTCTTGTTAAACTTGGCAAGAGTGGAAGTGAAATCAATGACATGTTTGTCCAAGTTTATGAGGATAATGCCATGAAGAAAACAGCAGTGTACAAATAAACTAAATGTTTTTCTGAGGGGAGAGAAAGCGTCACTGATGAAGAGAGGTCAGGGTGGCCAGTAACGAGCAAAACTGACGAAAACATTGTGCATCAAAATCATTGGCTGACTGTAAGAAGCATAGCAGACCAACTAAACATTGATAGAGAAACATAAGAAAATCTTGGCATGAGAAAGGTGTGAAGAAATGGTCCCAAAGGAGTTCACAGATGAACAAAAGCAAAGGAGTCGAAGTTTGCCAAGACCTTTTAAAGAGGTTTTTGGCCGTGTTATCACTGGTGATGTAACATGGATGTACCCATACAACCCTGAAACAAAGCATCTAAGTGCACAATGGGAGTCAACCAATGCTCCATGATCAAAAAAGTTTCATCTGTCCAAATCAATAGTCAAAATGATATTACTAACCTTTTTTAATATCAGAGGGATTGTTCAACTGGACAAATAGTCAACCAAGTTTACTATTTGAAAGTGCTGAAAAGGCTGCATGAAAAAGTTAGACGAAAACAACCTGAACTTTTTGCCAACAACTCACGGCTCTTGCATCACAACAATGCACCAGCTCACATGGCACAGTCTGTGGGAGTTTTTAGTCAGTACACAAAGGACTGTGTTGGAGCACCCTCCCTACTCACCTGATCTGGCCCACAATGACATTTTTCTTTACCCAAAGATATTGAAAGGGAGACATTTTGGTAACATTCAGGACATCAAGGGTAATGTGATGACAGCTCTGATGGCCATTCCAGAAAAAAAGAGTTCCAAAATTGCTTTAAAGGTTGGACTAGGCACTGGCGTCAGTGCATAGCTTCCCAAGGGGAGTACTTTGAAGGTGACCATAGTGATATTCAGCAATGAGGTATGTAGCACTTTTTCTAGGATGAGTTCATAAACTTAATTGTCAAACCTCCCCTGCCAGGGCTAATTGGACAACTCTAACCCCACACCCCATTGAGTCCCTCCTGAAATGTTACCCATAGTTTGTGAGCCTGCGCTGTGGAACTCAGACAGTGACAGGGAACTTACAACTTCCCAAACAGATCCTCTCCCCTACTCTTAGCATGGGATTGGGCAAAGAGGCACTGGCTGTAAAGGTCTCTGAGACCCTCTGTATGTCATGCCTGGGGACACAGAGGGAATAAGAGACCTCTGCCCTCCAGGAGCTCACAGCCAAGCCAGGAAGTTCTCCCTCTCAAGGCCATGCCAGCTATGTTGAAGCTGATTTTAAGACTCAGGGCAAGTTGGGGTCAACCAGCCCCATTGCCTGGGGGTTCTGGGCCTCCTGGGACCAGGAATTCTACTGGAAGAGGACATCACCTCCCTAAGCATGGGGAAAAAGCTCCAGGCCCCTCACTGATCCTCCAGTCCCAGCCCCAGCACTGAATGCTGTAATGTTTCCTCTTGAGTCAGGATTCCTTAAACTCTGGGGTCAACACAGGGGTTCTCTGGTGTCTGAGAGGTCACTATAAGAAGTTAAAATGTTTGTGTTTTTATTTTGGAATAATCTAAAAGAATCGCCATAAACAGATTCTACATCATCTGGATGCTTGGCGTACAGCCGATTATGTGATCACAAAATGTTAGTGTCTACATCTACATGTGCACTGATGTTTATGAAAGCAGTTAACTTGTGCTGTTTTAATTTAACTAGAAGCTACATACAGAAAATATACAAACTTTAAGGATATAGCCAGATGAATTGTCACAAAGAGAACACATGTGAAACCAATACTCAGATCAAGAACCAGATTATTATTACTGCCCACCCCCACCCAGGGACCCTCAAGACTTTCCATATCCCCTAAAGTAACCACTATACTGACTTCTCCCGCTATACATCAGTTTTGACTGTTTTTGAACTTGATTTAACTGGGGCATATAGAATGACTCTTTGGTCCCTGGCTCCTGTATCTCAACATTACGCCCAGGAGATTCATACATATTGTTGACATGCAGTGGACTAGCTTCTAATCCAGTGGGATCAAAGTGGGATCCTCAGAAGTGGTTCTTGGGGTTCCATGAATCTACCAGTTAGAATGTGGGTACCTGCTGGCTCGGAAACGGGTTGCAAGTACCCAGCTACAGATCCTGTCCTGGGCATTGACTCCACAGCCTAGGTCCTGCCGTAGTCCCACTCCAGAACTGCAGTTTCCCCAATGCACCATGCTCTCAGCCAGGCCTCTAGGTCTTTGCAGACACTCTTCCCTTTGCCTGGGTGCCCTCCCCTTGTTTGTCTGCCTAGCAAAGTCCTATGTGTCTTGTGTCCTCTGATAAGCGGCTTCCTCTGTGAGGTCTCCCCTGGTTTCCCTGGGCAGACTTGGGCACCCCTTCTCTTGTGCTTCAACTGGACTTTGTCCACACTATCCCCATGGCATTTATCACACTGTGTGTCATTGCAGATCTGTTTCCCCATTAAACTGTGGGTTTTTGTGGCAGGGGCAGTGGGAGCACCAACACTGGACTCACTCTCAGAGTGACAGAGAAGGGAGTCTTGCTGCACCCTCACCCAGGACCGTCAGAGGAAAGGGCAGGGTTCTTTGGCCTAGCTTACCTGCCTTGTTAAACATGGGGTTCAGTTGGCCCCAGCATCCCTGCACCATCAGCAAGGGTGGACAGCGTCAGCATTGTGGCATGGGGCATCCATAGACAAGTCACCACACCAGGGAATAAAAGCGAGCCCTGCTTGGCCAGGCCCCAGGGCTCAAGGGTGGGATATTTACCAGGCAGGCATCAGTTTCCTGATCTGTGAAATGGGGACAATGAACCTGGTCACCTTCCTCTTTCCTGAGAAGAGTTCAAGGTTAATGAATGCCCAAGACAGGACATGACTCTACCTAAGACTGAGTGCAAAGTGCCTTGAGGCAAAGTAATGCCCTTGGTGACCCTTGCTTCTCTCTTCCTGCCCTGGAGTAAAAGACAGCTGTGGCTGCTCATCTTGACCCCCACCCCTACCCTCCTCTGGGTGGGTCTTGGCTTGGAAGCCCTAATTTGCTTGTTGAGCACCTACCCAAATCATTCCTACCTAAATCTGCGCAGCCCTGTGCCTTGCCCTGCAAGTGCTATGACCACTCCATTGCTGTAAGTTGGGTTTCTTTGTCCCCATTAAGAGTGCTCCTCCTCTAGGCAGCCTTCTTTTATCAGTCCTGGTGGGGCTCATCTACACTGTCAGCATTTGCGAAGATTTGGGTCCTGATTGTCCCCCAACTTCTGACCCCCACTCTATCCTGAGATAGAACTGGGGCCGTAGAGTGTGGTCCTTTGAAGAGCAGGCTCTGGCCCTGTGGGGAAGTGAGAGGCAGCTCCCTGTTGCCATGGTAACCAAAAGCACCTCCCAAGCTTCTACATTGTCCAAGAGGTCGAGATCCCTCCTCTGCCATCAGAAGGGACCAACTGGAGGCAGACTGAGTGAGATCTTAATGGGAGAGTAGCGGGTGACACGTCTTGCTTCGCATCTGGCAGGAAGACCCATGGGCACACGATCTCACTTCTCATTGCTATGCTGGCTGTGATGGAACTGTGTCCTAGAGTTTGTGGTAGCGCACAGGGCAGGGGGAGCGTCTTGCAGGATGTTTCTTTGACCAGGGCTGGATAGATGCCAAGCTGGGTGGATGGACCAGGGAGGAAACAGTTTTTCCTCCAGCAGTTCAGGCCGGGAGGGCGGGATCCTGTGGGGCTGCAGCCAGTTCCCCCGAAGGTGTCCAGATGGAGGCGGAGGTGGAGGAGTCGAGGGGCTGGGGAGGAGGGAAAGCATTAGGGAAGTGGATGGGGAGTATCCCACTGGCAAAAGGCTGCTGAAGCTCCTGGAGGTGGAAGGAGTCTGGGCTTGCGATCAGCGTAAGGCCCGTGTAGAATCTCCACTCTGCCCTCACCAGCGGTGTGACCTTGCACACACGTGCCCTTCCTACCTCTGTTGGAGGGGAGGGGTCAAACCTGTTCATTTGTGTCGATTCCTGTGCTACACACCCTAGCAGTTACTCTCCCCATAACGTCCTCAAAACGGCCCTGGACTACGTAACAGCCATTTTACAGATGACGAGGCTGAGTTTCAGAAAGGCTGCGTGAGAAAAGTCTGATAGGTGAGCTCAATTCCCAGACGTAAGAATGATCTGGCCGAGTTGGTGGTTATCGGGAGGGAAGTAGGAGGAGCCGTTCCCACCCCCAGGCATCCTGGCCTGCGGAAGGAAGGGTCGTGCCAAGCTGTGAGACTTGCGTGGTTTCCTTTAGCAAAACTGCGTCAGGCTCTCCCTGGGGGGTAAACCGCCTCTAACTGGTGACAGCTCTTTGACTACAAAAGATCAGAAAGGGGGAAACCGAGCCTTCTCCGGAAAGTTCCCTTTGCAGGAGACAGCAGATTAAAGAGGATAGAGCCCGCCCTCGCCCTGGTGGGAAGGAGGGAGAGTGTTTGTAACTCCTTCTGGGCCTTTCAAAACTGCCAAAGATTACTTCTGGAAACCCCCATTGAGCAGTAACAGACCAATTTAATTTAGCCTGGTTGGGATTAAGACCTGGCAAGGAGTGACTCCTGTGGGACAGCACTGATGTGCTCCAAGGAAGGGGCTGAGCCAACAGAGTGGGTGCTGGATCTAACCTCTGGGCCTCACATTCCTCAGCTGTGAAATGGGCTTGATTAGACTATGAGGAGTAGGAAAAATAATGACACCCACTAGAGCCTTTCTTGGTGCCACCTGTTATCTGGATGGGTCAGGTAGTTCTCTGTAAAGTATGTCCCACCCCTGACCCCACCCCAGAGTTTCCTGGGATCCCACAGAGTCACAGGAAAGGCTTTTTCCCAAATGCCTTTGCAGTTCACCGCTGGGGACCAGAGTCATTCACAAACACTTATGGAGTGCCTAAAATTTGATATGTTTTTGAGTGCCTAACATGTGTCAGTCTCTATGTTGGGCTGGACCCCTGATCAACTCTTTTAAACAGCCCAGAACAGCCCTTCCTTTCTCCTGAGAAATACTGTTATTATCATCCCCACTTTGCAGATAAGGAAACTGATGTTTATAGAGAAATTAAGAAAGTTCACCATGTGAACTTCAGACTCTTTCTGACACAAATGAAAAAACCTGACTCAAATTGGCTTATGCTAGGAGGGGAATTTACTGGCTCCAGAAACTGAAAAATCCAGTCATGACTTGAGCTGGAGACTCAAAAAAACATCACAAAGACTGAATCTCTCCACTCTGCCTTTATCATCTAGGTGTCATATTTGGACTCTATGAGTGGTCTTCTGTAACTCCAGGCTCATATCATTCCAAGTTCAATAGAAACAGGGTCTCTTCTTGGTAAGTACAACGTAAGTTCCAGGATTTACTGTAATTAGACATGACCACACTGATAGGCAGTGACCAGGAAGATTTAGTGCTGATTGGTGGGTCTGGTGCTCTGGTCACAGGTCCCATGCCTGCAGCCTCACCTGTACCAATGGCTGAATGGGAAGGAGGGAGGAACATTTCTCAAAAGGAGGAACGAGAGATGGGGAATGGCTGCCACCAGCTAACTCGAACTGTGTCCTCCATGCTGAGGTTATAAGTCACATAACTGAGAAGAGGTGGGGCCTGGATTGAGTCCTGGCATTCTGATCCCAGAACCCATGTCCTGCAGTCCTCTGCACCTTCTACGTCAGGTGTCAGTCTGGTGCTAAGCACCTAGTAGAGAAAACATAGATGGAGAAGGTGAGGCTCTTTCCCTGGGAGAGAGCCCACCCTTTCTCCATGGTCCCAGGTCAGTCCTCATCACGTCTGGTGCCCATCTCCACCTCTGGGCCTGGCTGCTGTTGTTCCTGGAGGTTCCCTGGAGCCTTTCTGCTAGCCGGGCCTGGGCTCTTGCCTACCATGAAATGGAAGGCCCTCCACATTTAGCCAGAGTTATGCACTGTCCTGGGGTCTAGTTGCTTCCTGTTTCTCCAAGCAGAGGAAAGGTTCTCCAGACACTGGGACTATGTACTCCCTTCCCCAGTGTGTGGTCCTTCTCTGGAACCAGGTAGGATTTGTGCAGCAGCTATGATTTTGAGGTTCTGCCGAGAGGCCCTTCTCTATGCTCTACATATCTCCTTAACTTTTTTTTTTTTTTTTTTTTTTTTTTTTTTTTTGCTTTTTGGTATGTGGGTAGCTCCCTGACTGGGAATCGAACCCAGGCCGCAGCGTTGACAGCAACAGCGCCGAAGCCACTACACCACCGGGGAACTCCCCTCCTTAACTTTTAAATTCCATTATCAGATGGGATTTTACTCCTTTAATTCCTGTTAAGGTTCACATTTTCCTGAGAGAGAGAGAGAGCATGGTAAGTATTATCACTCATTTACACTTTAGTGAGAAGTAGTTCACAGATTCCTTCCTGAAGAATCTGTTCCCTCCACTGATTCGAGGCTTCTCATGCATTATCTCATTTAATCCCCACAACCCTGTGAGGTGGGTACTATTATTATCTGTTTTAAAACTGAGGAAACTGAGGCCCAGGGTCTGCAAGCAGTGGAGCCAGGATTTAACCCCACGAAGTCTGCTTCCAGAGCCTATGCTGCCTATCACCAAGATTATTCCTAACACTCCTTAGTTTCAAATGTATTCAGTGTGTTCATATATACTTTTTGGACTTCTCTACAATGCAGCAAGGTTGTTAGTATGATTATGCTCATTTTATACAAGAGAATGGTGAGGAGTTCAAGTTCACTCAACTGGTGAGTGGCAGATCCAGGATTTAGACCGAGTGTTTCCATCTGAGATTAGCTCCTCCCTGGACCCCATGCAGGACATAGTGCAAGGAGCCTTGGGTCAGCTCACTGGTGTCCTGGGGAGAGAGAACGAGCACAATGGACATACAAGGTGGGGGCTCCCAGAATGAGTCTGCCCCTCCCCTCCTCTTCCTTCTCTCCCACCCTCCACTCATTTATTCAGTCACCTGAGCACCTAGTAAGAGTGACAGCTATGGGTAAGCAATGGCCAAAACAAGTGTCTTCACAGGGCTGACAGTCTAACAATGTAACTAACAAAAAACACTTACAATTTCTTGAGTATTTATGGTAAGCGAGGTGCTATGCTGAGCATGCACCATCCTCATAGACCTCTTTTTCAGATAGGGGACTGGGCCTCCAGATGGGCCAAGAGCAGAAACTCCTTTAATATGACTGTGGTCTGACTCCAGAGTCAAAGCATCTCACCATAAAACCTCTCTCTTGTGGTTTTAGTGAGGATCCAACGGTAGGCTGACCAGACGTCCCATTTTAAACGGGACAGAAAACAATGGCACTGTCCCGTTTCAAACAGTACACATGGTCAGCCTACTGACACCTTGAATTTAGCCTGGTGAGACTAGGCTGACCGTACGTACTGTTTGAAATGGGACAGGACCATTGTTTTCTGTCCTGTTTAAAATGGTCCTTCTGATCAGCCTATCCAGTGGATGTTTATGGAGTGATGAACACACACACACACACACACACACACACACACACACACACAGCGCGCAGCACCAGAGGCACCCTTCCTACCACCAGGAGCCCCAAACAGGAAGCTGAGTGGGGAAAGGCCATCTCTCAGGCTGGCACACTTCAGAACCTCTGGCTGGGAACTCTCAGGGAAATTAAATGAGAGTGATCTAACCAGAGGTCCCAGAAGGAGAGCTCTACTATTCTCCCTAGGCAGCCTTTCAGCATGAATTCCTTGAGCCTCAGTTTCCTGCTCTGTAAGTTCACCTGCCCGCAAGCTGTGTCTGAAGTATTATCGATCAGAAGCTTCACAGAACCAACTAGATGCTTCCTCCTCCCCACTTTCTGGCCTGGTTATTTTCCAAGATCTTCATAGGAATTATGTTTCCCTGTTTGTAGATGGGCAAACGAGGCTCAGAGAGGCTGACCCACAGCCGCATAATGAATACTAGAAATGCAACGAGAACCCACCCAGGTTTTGAGTCTACTGCTGCAACCTGTATGTACTAAGTATTAAAATGGATCCCAGCATCTGAGCTATGCTCAGGAGACATGGCAATAAAGAAGTTAAAGTCGTCCTACCTCTAGGAGCACCAATTCTGTTACAGGGGTTACAGACAAGAGAGCACCTGTTGGAAATGTGGACGGGACAAGGTGCCAAGAGCTAAAGGATTCTTGGTGAGACAGAAGACAGAGGTCCACCGGGGGATGTCTCGGACTCTGCATTTGGGAAGACCCAGAAGAAGAAGGATTTGGGGGTTGGAAGTTGAAGTGAGCACAGCTGGGGTTCAGGACCAGTAGTCCTGGCTCAGGTGGGGTGCTAACTGGAAGAGGGAGTTGGAGCCGCCCCACCCTCAGAAATACCCAGGCCAAGCTCACTTTCAGCCTCTGCCTGTCACTCTCAGGCTGTGCTCTGCCTGCCTGGAGTTTCCACCCCAATAGTTTCCTTGTCTTGGCTGGTTTCCAGCCCCACCTGCTGTCCTAGAGCCCAGTTCATCCATCACTCCTGCCAGGCATATACCAGTGTCACTCTGAGTAACTCCATGGACCCAGGGTGACCTCACCTACTCCTGTTTCGGTTTGACTCACCCTCCCCATTTCTGGAAGGAGGCTGTTGGCCGTTCCTATCTCAGGCATCCAGGGCCATTAGGAGTAGCACATCCTCCTCCAGATTCGGGAGTTAACCAGGTCTCTGTTATGCAGGAAAAGTAGGGAGCCCTGAGGAGGGAGCCCTTTTCTACTGCTCACTTAAGCAATCTTTTTTTCAGTGATCATGAACATTCTCCAGTCTACTTTTCTGTTCTTAACAGGAAAAGAACATTATCTAGGAGGAATAGCTATTGTTACTTGATCATTTACTGTGAGCTGGACATTCTACAGGCATCATCAGCATCTCACAACATTTAGTTATTGGTTTTCATTTTTCAGATGAGGAAACCGACATTCAGAGAGGGGACTTGACTTGTCTAAGGTCACACAGCGAGGAATTGGCTGAGCTGCAATTGGAACCTAGGTGTCCTTGATTCCAAAGTTGTTTAACCAGGGCCACACGCCTGAACGCCTCCAGCTGCCCACAGGTGTGGGAGGGAAGAGGGAGATCATTCCACCCAGCAAGCTTGAGCCTGCTCAGATCCAGCCTCATGCACCCCCAGGATCCCTTGTGGTTGTGATGGAGGGGATCGAAGCTCTGAGAGGAGCCACCCATGAATCTAAGGGCCATCACTTCCTTGGTGAGAGGAAGCGCATACCTACAGAATGCCCATAGGAAGTGCTCCCTTTGTGAGTGGGCCAGGCCTGTGCTGCTTGGTGGGAGTCATGGCTGGTCATCCCACCTTAGGTGGGCCCAGGCCCGCTACTTCAGCTTTCCCTGCCTTTCCCATCACAGCCGGTCCCCAGTCGGCTCCAGAAAGTATTAAAGACTTCCTTCTATTGTAACACTCTAAATTCAGTTCAATTAAACAGTATTTATTAAGGGCCTGCTAAGTGCCAGTCTCTGGGAATTCGATGGAGACAAGCCCCCACCACTGCCTCTGCTCTCATAGAACTCCCATCCGCTAGGAGGGAGGCAGCCACTAAAAGAAACAGGGTAAGAGCAAGTGGTGGTAAGTGCTGGAGAGAAAATGAAACATGGAGAATTGCTAGAGCAGCTCAAGAAGTGGCCAGTGAAGGCGTCCTGTGGAGCAGGGGACATTTGAGCTAAACCTGACCAATGTGGAACCAACCAGATGAGGCTCTGAGGGAAGGGTGTGCCCGGCGGCAGGGACAGCTAGTGCCGAGGTCACAGCGCAAGCCCCTGCCTCAGCTGTATTGCAGTCTGCTTCACCAGATTCTCCACTTACTGCATCCAACTCTCTCCTGGCCACTGCACTGTCGCTGTGCTCATGGTAACCTTTGGAAAACTGGTCCACATTACCGCCCTTCTCACCTGTTCTGCACTGTCCTGTCCACCTCCATAAACCTCCTCTTCCATTGCCCCTCCCGCTCAGACCCCCTGCTCTAGGAAGTTTCCTCTGATGGTTTCTGTCCTTCCTGGTTTCTCTCTGGGATTCTTCTAGACTGAATACTTTGTTCTACACCATCCTGGTTCCCATCCCACCCCACTTTCATCTTTCTAGGGCAGCCGTGCCTTCCCAACACTCTTGCCTCCTTCCTAGGACAGGAACCAGAACCAGATCAGGGCTTACACTCCCCCCTAGTACAGAACTGAGCGGTTCAACACCACTTATGGATTGCCAGATCCCTGCTCTGAGAGGCATGTCTGCCCAGGCAGAATGGAAAATCCCTGGCTGAAGGAAGGGCCATGGAAATTTCTTCTTAACATTCCCTTTCCAGTCTTGGACTCGCCCCAGAAAGCAGTCGGGCATGTGCCCAATGACCTGCAAAACGGCTCTGTTCTTCCTCCTCCACCCCCACCCCAGGCTGGAGCCCAGGGAGCAGTGATGGGTGGGCAGGGCTGGGGAAAAGCTGCAGTGGCAGCAGCTGGCAGCTGAGCTCTGCCTCATAGAGTCGCTCTTGATGTTCTCCTCCAGGCCCACCCCCTCAGTTCAAAGATGAAGAAACATGGGTCACTGGCAAAATCATACCAGACCGCAAGTATCCCCACAATGGAAGGTCCAAGCTCCTTCCATCACCCCATGTGCCTTCATTTCCTGCTCTGTAAAATGGGAAGGAGAAGAAGAATAGTACCTACTCAAAAGATTGGTGATATGTTAGCTGAGTTAACGATATAAAGCGCTCTACAAATATGAGCTCTGTATCCTCTCCAGCCCTGAGCTTCCCCTTCCTCACAGCCCCACGGTGGGGTGTGCTGTTCGCATTCTGTGGGCGGCTGACCGCTGAGGGAACTTGAATGAGAGCTTGAAGTCATCACCAGAGGTGGGCAGGTTCCAATGAGGCCTGCCCCCATCTTGTATCCACAGCATGTCTGGCCCATATTTGTCCTGCTGCTTTTTACATTTTTGTAGATGCAATTATGTTGAATAAAATATAAATTCATTTAGCATTGTTACTGGAGTCATACTTTTGTCATATGTTTATTCAATCAATGATAATAAAAGCCAACTAAAATTTCTGAAGGTTCAAAATAGATTGAGGCAGGTGCTCCAATCTTCAGCTCTTCTCCCTTGGGGGACGCAGGGTCCTCTTCTGACCTCTGAGATGCACCAGCCAAAATCAGCTCTCCTACCCTGTCCCCAGCCCTCAGACCACCCCTAGAGGACCTCCAACAGTGAATCTGAACACTGAGAGAATGAAGAGAGCTGCCCTTATGTCTACAGGGCTAACGTCTCATTCTTAGTCCTGTGGGAACCTGTCCTCACTCTGACTGGATGATGTCCCTCTGTCCTCCAACTTCCTAGAACACAGAGAATACGAAGAGCCACAGCCCTCATCGGTCTTTCCCCACTTACCACCTTGTAGGCAGGGGTGCAGTGGGACTCGATGGTTAAAGTAATTTGAACTTGGACTGGGATATGGGGAGGCATAAAAAATGGCTTGGAAGTTTTGCACTGTTAATGGGAATGTAAAATGGTACAGCTGCTATAGAAAACAGTATGGTAGGTCCTCAAAAAATTAAAAATAGAATTATTATATGATCCAGCAATTCCATTTCTGGGACTATACCCAAAAGAAGTGAAAGAGGTCTTAAAGAGTTATTTGTTCATCCATATTCGTAGTAGTATTATTCACAATAGCTAAAAGATGGAAGCAACCCAAGTATCTATTGATGGATGAATGGATAAGCAAAATGTGGCATATACATGCAATACACTATCATTAACCTTAAAAAGGAAGAATATTCTGACACATGGATGAAACTTGAAGATATTGTGCTAAGTATGCCAGGCACAATAAGACAAATACTGTATGATTTCACTCCTGTGAGGTACCTAGAGTAGTGAAATTCATACAGACCTAAAGTAAAATGGTGCTTGCTAGGTGCTGAGGAGAGGGAAATGGGGAATTGTTGTTTAATGGGTATAAAGTTTCAGTTTTGCAAGATGGAAGTTCTGGAGATAGGTTGCACAACAGTGAGAATATATGTAATAGTTGTGAACTGTACACTTAAAAATGGTTAGAATAGTAAATTTTATGTTATATATTTTACCACAATAAAATGAAGTGTTTGAAAGTGGCCCCAATGGACTTCTCCAGGAGATAGTGGATTTGAGGTATCATGGTCCTTTCCATGCTTTCTTTCTTCCACATGTTCGTTAGCATTTTCTATAAGCCAGGTTCTGTTCTAGACACACACAAAAATGTGGGCTGACAGATTGGCAGAGACAAACAATAAATAAATTTGATCCAATGTGTTCATGACTTTTCTTTTGCTTTCCTTTTACTATATTTATCATATTTATTTACATCTGGTTGTAAAATAACCATATTTAATTATGGAGCCCTAATTTATTTTTAAAATTTCTAGAGCTTATTATATATATTGCATGTGTTAAAACATCTTTTTAAATTGAGGTCTAATTTTCATACAGAAAAATGCACCCTTTCTTAGCTGTACAGTTCTATGAATTTTGAAAAATGTATACTTCAGAAAAATAACTTTATTGATATAATTTACATACCATAAATTTCACCCTTAAAAGTGTATAATTCAATAGTTTTCAGTATAATTACAGATTTCTGCAACCATCATCACAATCAATTTTAGCATATTTTCATCACTCCTAAAAGAAAATCTACCCATTAGCAGGTTTTCCCATCCCCCAAGGCCTAAGCAACCACTAATCTACTTTATCTCTATGATTTGTCCATTCTGGACATTTTACATAAATGGAATCACACAATAGATGGTCTTTTGTGACTTACTTCTTTCACTTAGTATAATATTTTTGAGGCCCTCCCATTTCTTTATATTGATGAATAGTATTCCATTGTATGGTATATCACATTTTGTTTATCCATTCATCTGTTGGACATTTGAGTTGTTTCCACTTTGATATTATAAATAATAGTGCTATGGAGATTTGTGTACATGTTTTATTTGGGCATGTTTTCACTTCTCTTGGGTATATGTCTAGAAGTGAAATTGCTGGGTCATACAGTAACTCCATGTTTAACATTATGAGAAACTGCCAAACTGTTTCCAAAGTGGCTGTACCATTTTACAATCCCTCCAGCAATATATGAAGGTTCCAGTTTCTCCACATCCTTGCCAATAGTTGATATTATCTGTCTTTTTTATTATAGCCATTTTGATGGTTTGAAGTGGCATCTCACTGAAAGTTGATTTACATTTCCTTAATGACAAATAATGTTAAACATCTTTTCATGAATGGCTTATAGGTCATTTGTACATCTTTGGAGAAATGTCTGTTCAGATTCTTTGCTAATTTTTAAATTGAGTTATAAGCTTTTTATATATTCTAGATGCAAATCACTTATCAATATACGATTTGCAAAATACTTTCTCTCAGTCTGTCAGTTGTCTTCTTACCCTTTTTTTCCTTTCTTTTTACTCTCTTGATTGTGTCCTTTGAAGTGCAAACATTTTTAATTTGTATAAAGTCCAACTTGTTGATCATCTCTTATATTACTTGTACTTTTGATGTCATATCCGAGAAATCATTGCCTAATCCAAGATCATGAAGATTTATTTCCATATATTCCTCTAAGAATTTTATAGTTTAGCTGTTCCAGTTAGGTCTATGATCTACTTTGAGTTAATGTTTGTTTGGTTTTTTTTCAAAAATTCATGTATTGAGGTCTAATTTATATTCAATAAAATTTGCCAATTTTAATTATGCAATGTAATTAGTTTTATCTTACGTACTTTCTCTTTTTTTGGAAGGGGAGGTGTTTCCCTGGCTGGGAATCAAACCCAGGCTACAGTGTTGAGAGCGCCGAAGCCCAGCCACTATACCAACAGGGAGCCCCCCTTATGTACTTTCAATCATTCTATATTGTCACATCTATTTTCCTGGCAAATTAGGGATACGGAAAAATTGAGTGCATGCCCATTTTCTCCCAGCCTTATGACCTACCATGTTGCTTACAAATGTGAGAAAGAGAGAATCAAGTTCTTAAGGGTTCCCATTTACTTTGGCTTTCTCTCGACCCACTTAATTACATATAGGTTGAATGAATGAATGCAGTAATCAAATAATAGTTCAACAATGTCTGCCTTCAGAGCCATCAGTACCACATGGCCACAGATACTGACATGCCGCTGCCCATAGTTGGGATTGAGATGCAGACTCTTCAGCTGGAGCCCTGTATGGACATGTCTGGGTTTAATGGGCTGTTTCTAATTTGTGATTCCTTCATAAAGAGCCCCCCTTTCAGGATAATTATAGTTTTGTAATAATCTATTAATTGAGCCTGATTTCTGTGCCTCGTGTTTCCTTAGCCTGCTGCTGGGCTGCCCCAGCAGCACCTGGCCACCTCTGGCAGCAAATGCAAGACGTGACTGACCTGGACACCCTGACCTGGGAAATCAGGAGTGCGCAGGGGATTGAGCAGAAGGCCCAGGAGGTAGGAGGCCACACTTTCCATCTTAGCCCTGCAGCCCTGCCCACTGAACCCCTCTAGGCCTTTGCATTTCCTTCTGATCCACAGAATTAAAGGAACTTAATATGTTCCAGACTTAGAGAAATACAGCTCAGAAGTGAAGCTATCTGAACACATTGCCCCAAAATGATACTTTTTACAAGAATTTACTAAGGTTATATGTTGACATAACTGTTGTTAAGATGGTGACTTCTGAAAAGACGTTAGAGGAAAGCCAAGACCAGAGGGGAAGGAAGTCAGTGGTAGTCCCTATTATGCAGGGTGCTTGCTTTGCAGCCACCTCCACCACACCTCAGCCCCTCCATCCCCATCTCTTGTCCAGCCACTGGCATCCTCACTATTATCCCCATTTGGCAAATGAGGAAACTGAAAGTGACCTGCTCAAGGTCATCGGCTAAGAAATGTCTGAGCCAGGGTTCAAACCCAGGTTTTACTCTCTCTACTACATGGTGGCCATGACCACAAGAACACTACCTCTCTTTCAGGACCTCAGCCTTTGATATTCCTCTACACTAGGCATCAGGCGTAATAAAACAACACAGTATTCCTACTCTGCCAGCCCTCCTCTCTCCTTAGCCTGAGAATCTGAGGCTGGTAGGGGAATGTTGTATAGTCTGAACCAAGGGAGAGAAGGATGATCAAGCAGTCAGACAGCCAGGCCTGAGTCCCCTCAGGGGTGGACCACAGAACTAGGTGGAAACAAAACAAGTACATACAATGAGATCAGACAACTGCTAAATTTTCAACACTGCAGTTGTGAAGGCTGAGAGACAAGGGGAGGCAGAGGAGAGTCATAAAAGGGCTGGAATTTATACTGGGTTTTAAATGAAGGGCAGGCATTGCAGGCAAGACAGAGGACCCGGTATCTCTCGTGGAGGGTACTAGAATGAGCAGAGTCTGGGGCTAGAGATGGGGACAGGCCACAATGACTTATACCAAAAGAGGCAAAGTAGTAGGGAGCAGTGGGAGGTCAGCTTGGATAGGGTGACAAGAGTCTAATACCAAAGGTGTTGAGAGGCAGAGTGGCATCTGACAATAGGGTTTGATTGCAGGTTCTAGAGCTGTATTCTGATGAGGTGGGAAATAGAAATAAGGGAGAATCTTATAAAAGGGAAGTAATCAGTACAAATTTTGTAGGCCAAATAGAACAAGTTCTGAAAACATTTTCCAAAGCTGGGTTTCAGTCTTAGCAACAAAGGAAACTGCCTGATCTTCTCTTCAAGAGCCCAATGTCAGGGGCAAAGCTCCCTGCTGCATCTTAGGAGCCATAAGAGCTCCCACCCAGGAGCCCTTCTGTCCTGCTTGTGGGGATCTTCAAGCCCTGTGAGGGTGAGGAAAGTCTGCCTGGCTCCAGGAGAGGGTGTCTCAGCTGAGCTTTATTGGGAATCCAAGCTTTCCCTGGCCTCAGTTTGACCATCTAAGAAATGAAGCCAAGTGTGTTTGCTGCTGCCTGGGCTTGGGCAGGGGTTAATAAAGTCGTGTCCAACCTGCAGCCCAGGATAGCTTTGAATGAGGCCTAACAAAAATCCTTAAAACATTATGAGATTTTGCAACTTTTTTTTTTTTTTTTTTTTTTTTTTGAGCTCATCAACTATCATTATTGTTAGTGTATTTTATGTGTGGCCCAGGACAATTCTTCTTCCAAAGTGGCCCAGGGAAGCCAAAAGGTTGGACACCACTGGATTAATACTATGCCATCCAACTTCCAAATACCAATAAGACTGTGTTCTGAAACTATACACAGTTGTTTTCCTTGCTCCTCTTTTGGGGCCAGGGAAGCACAGCCATGAGCACGGGTGCCCATCTCATTTCCTGGGAAAGTGCCCTGCAGACACCATTCCAATGCTGAGCCCACTTCACTCCCAACTCCTCTCCTGAGGGGCTAATGGTCAGGAGATGGTCATTCAAGGGCTTAGACATCTCTTTACTGATCTGTAAAACATTACAAATATCTCTGCCTGACCCACCCCTCACGGGGTAGCTATTAGGAGGATGTGCTCAGAAAATGAGTGTGAAGGCTCTCCTAAAACTGCTCTGTGAAACTTCTCATTTGCTATCACCATTTTCAAATCTAGTTCTAACTCACATTCATTCATTTTGGGGAAAAAGTCACTGGGTTCTACCAAAGAGATGTGAGTCTTCTAAACCATCCCACAGTTCAGGACCCTGTGTCAGAATCCCTGATGAAAATGCAGATTTCTGGGGCCCTGCTCCGGAGGCACTCAGTCAAAATCTCTACCAATGCCCAGGAATCTGTGTTTTAACAGGGGGGCCAAGAGATTTTGCTACACACTCAAGTGAAAGAACTACTGTTTTACAGTAGGGCAAACAAGGCCTGTCTTGGACCAGGAAGAAACACAAAGGAGAACTCTCCAAAGGCTGCTATGGGAGGACTGCCCAACAGTCACAGGGAGGGAGAAGTGGGAAGGGCCTTGGCCTTCATCTGGCCAAACCCAAATTTCACTGATAAGAAAATTAAGGCCCAGAGATTGCAATGAGTCCAGATCACCCAGCCCTTACTCCTTCTTTCCTCCACCTCCATGTACATGTGAGTGTGAGTGTGTGTGTGTGTTGTACATTCTGCTACCTGCCTGGACCATACCTCCCAGTGGCAGGTCATGCTCCTCTCTGAGACCCAGGTTCCTTATCTAGTCAGAGGCTTGAAGAAAGTAGTTTCTTTCAAAATCTGTTTCTTGGTGATCTGCTCATCTTTTTATATCCAAAGATAAAATTTGTGTTTTTCATGACTGCAGAACAAATAGAATGAAAAAAGTCTCTTGCAGTTCTTTCAGGGCCTGTAACAACCTTGGGCTTAGGAGGCCCTTGTACTTGGGCCTCCTAACCCAGGGCAGCCAGGTGAGCTCTCCCTGACTCTGGCTCTGTGGGAGGTCTGACTCACTCCTCACCTTCCAGCCTTTTCCAGTGCTTTCCCCTGGTAGCCTCAGCCAGTAGGGCCAAGGGAGCCAGGGTTCTTAGCAGAGATGGCACACAATCTACATACCTCCATTACCGGTCTGGCAGGCAGCCCTGGAAAGGGACAGAGAAACACACAGGTGGAACTGAAATCTGATGACACCCACCCTTTACCAGCACCCATCCTACTCCCTTTTATTTCCTTGAACAAAAGAGACTCAGCTGTTTTAACAAACTTTT
The DNA here is from genome assembly GCA_004026885.1 of Lyroderma lyra. Taxonomy (NCBI): domain Eukaryota; kingdom Metazoa; phylum Chordata; class Mammalia; order Chiroptera; family Megadermatidae; genus Lyroderma; species Lyroderma lyra. The sequence continues at coordinate 39,022 of PVJL010003066.1, forward strand.
TTTTTATTAGAAAAGTAAAAAATATTGCATAGGTCTTAATACTTGAACATCAAGTGTATTCATGAACAGCGAGTATCTTCATGTAAACAGTTCTAGATGGAAGACCCAAATGGCACTCCTCTGGGGAAGGGGTTCCAGCCCCGACCCCAATCAGCTCTATCCCTCACAGATAAATTCAGTACACAGTGGGGGATGGGACAAACGCAGCTCCCAGGTGTATGTTCTCTTCAAGTGTCAAAGATCCCCCAAGTGATCCCAACACCCACCCTTCCTGCTCTTACATTCATGCATCTGTAAGATAGCTGCCTAGAACAGGTCAGTAGTGAAGCTCCTATCAAAAAAATAAAAGACGCAAAAACAACAAACACATTTGGCCCCTTCAGACCATGAGATACACAAAACACCTCCCTCGTCACAAGGGAGGGCTACTATGGGCTACAATGAGCACAAACCACTTGCAGAGGCCAGTGCAGCCCAGCTGCTCTCCTGGCTGTCACACCACTGTTGTCTTAACTGTCAGTAACAATAAAAATAATAAGGTACATGCTACATACACATCCAGCCAGAAGCCTGGTTGGCCCCTAAACCCTTGTTTCATGCTACAGTACTGAGAGGCAAGCATGTGCCCCAAACGGGAAGCGCAATGAGTTTCCCAGGAAACACTTCCCCACACCTGGACCTTCTTCCCCTCAGGTGGCTGTTGTCAGCTGGCTGTTGTCAGTTTTCCAAATGACAGATATCGGTCCCTCAGCTCTTGTCTGCCAATGTCCACCCCAAAATTTCAGTCGTCTCCCACCCCCAGGCCCAAGTTCAACACTCCTCAATGAGCAGCTGCTCAGAGCTGTACAGCTTCTTCTTGATGACTCGGAAGCCCGTGCTCAGCGTCAGGGACTGGCTGAAGCCAGGGACGAAGGGAGAGTTGGCAGAGCTAAACAGCCCCTGGATCTTGGGCCAGAGGCGTGAGTCCAGGCGCAGCACGAGGGTCAGCTGGAAAGTGGGCACCAGGCTGGGGTCCAGGGCCAGCTGGCCGACGCTGTGGCAGCTCTTGCCCTGTTCTACGCAGACGTCCAGCAGCGCCCCCCGCAGGCCGCAAGGCTCGCTGTAGGCCAGGCGCAGTAGTTCTTTGCCCACCTGGCTCACCAGCTGGCCGGGCATCAGCAGCCGCGCGGGGCGCCGCGAGCCCAGCCGCGCCTGGGCCAGGCTCTCCTGCAGCAGCTGCATCAGGTTGGCACACAGGTGCTCGTCCTCAGGGTCGCTGAGCAGCTCGAAGTCGGGCAGGGACACACCATCCAGGTATGTGGAATCTGAAAAGGAGAGAACATAGGCGAGGATGTAACAGCAGCTCCCATAAGGAGGGGTTCTGTTTCGCTAAAAACACCAACACTCCTTTCCACTCCGTGCCTCAGTTTCCGCCCCACACTCGTGCCCTACACTCCCACTTCCCCGCCCTCCACCCTTCCGCAATCTGCGTTCTGATGGGATAGGAAGCCAAGGTGGTTCTGACTCCCTCCAGTGCAGGGCTCCTCTCACCTCCCCAGCCCCTGAAGCGCGTCGGTCTCCGCCCACGGCTTACCTTCCTCCGGCCCAAAGCCACTGTTGCTGCTGTCCAGGGACTCGCAGTCCGAGCTCTCCAGGCTCGCGCAGCGGCCGAGGCCCTCTTCTCGGGCCGCCGACCCCCAGGCTGAGCGCAGAGGCTGATCTGAGGTGGGAGTTCGGGGCGAGGAGGAGGAGGACGAGAAGCGATCCCAAAGGCTAGGCATTGTGAGGACCGACACTAGGACGTTTGTAGATAAGCTCGGGGTGCGGGAGCGCAGAAGACGCTGTAAGACAAGAGGGGCACGGACCTGGCGTCAGTCGGGGGGGCTGGACCAGACTACGAAAGCTAGGACTTAACACGGCTGAGGCCTCCCCGCGTAGGGATCAGCACACACAGAAAGGACACTCACCAATTAGCGCGGTCAGCGAGAACTGCTGGGACAAGTGCCGCTTGAATGGGTGCACGAACTGGTGCCAATCTCCGAGCGCTGCCCAGACTTGTCCAATAAAACCACCCACACCTCCCCTTGGGCCTGCCGCGGTCCCCAGCACCAGCGCGGTGAGACTTATAAGGACTAGCATGGAGAAACCACGCCCCTTTAGCATCACAGCCCAATCCAGACCCGGGAGTGTGGCCCGCCTCGGCCAATGGGCTCCGGGCGCACGTTCGCAACGTTCTCTCCTGCCCGGTGACAGCGGTCTGGCCCCGCCCCCGTTGAGCCCCGGAACGCTCCCTGCCTAATCCCGAGCCGTGGCCACGCCTCCTTTCTGGAAGGGATCCGCGGCGGCTGCAGCTGCCAAGGTCCCCGAGGGCGCTCGCGGCAGGGGAGGATCAAGGAAAGACTTGTTTATTATAGGGTCGTGTTGCTGGGGGAGGGGGTAGCCCGTGGCCGCGCGAAGGGAACAGGGGAACTTGAGGGGGCGGCGATCAGGGAAAATGTTGCCCCTAGCGTCAGGGGGCCTACAAACTAAGGGCACAACTGGGCGCACGGGTGGATGCCCGTGGGACGGCGGCGCGGGGAGCAGACGTTAACTCTGCCAACGTACCCCTTGCTAACCCTGCCCTGCGAAGGGTCAGAAAATGGGGATGGGGTCCAAAGACTGGGCAGCTCTGGTCACCGAGCTCCCTCTTCCCCGCAGCCCACCTGCCCACCCGCCTGTTTCTCTGCATTCCCAGAGGGGTGGGTTACTGAGGGGGTTCGTTCCCCCCATATGCACCTAGCCCCCAAACCGTATCCGCTCCCACTTCCCAACTCCCAAGGAGAGGGTTAAAGGAGGGTGATTAGAGGGGTGTCCATGGGCTGGGTTCCTAGCGCCTGGTCCTGGGGATAACAGGGACCCACCCGCCGTGCCCACAGACATCCGCGGTGCGTTGGTGACTCCCCGGTCCGCTGCAGCCGAGAGAGCCCCCCACCCCCACCCGGCGTTCGCCGGGTCCTAGAGCCCTTTTTAAAGCGCTTTGTGTAAAAGACCCAAATAGTTGCATCAGGACCGAGGACTACATCTCCGGAAAAGCCCAGGAGTGCAATGGCCATCCTCTGTTTCATCATTCAGGCGGGGCCACAGGAAATCTAGCCCGACGGCAGTGCTCGGAAACAGATAGTGAGGGTGGGAGGAGATTCGACAGACTCGACCTTTATTTCTTGAAAGGTTTATCAATCTGGGACAAGGGATCCTGATGGAAGTGGAAATCAAACTTACATCAGATGCTCCCGCGCCCAGGAGCCTAGCCTTATCCAACAGGTGGGCCTCGCCTCGGGGCAGGATTGCGCCGTGACTGATGACTCGTGATGGAGAAGTCGGGCCACTGCCATCCCCGCCCCCATCCCCATTTAAAAAAAAAAGACAAGACTGACCCTTGGGTCAGGCAAATCTAGGCTTAGAACTGGAAAGAACCGGAATTCAAACCGTGCACCCCACCCTCATTTTCCAGATGGAAAACCACCTCTGGAGACAAATTTATGGATAAAAAATAAATTAGGGAACTCAGATTAGGAGATATTTTAAAGACTGCAGCAGAATAAAATATCCTCAGCCCCTCAGGCTCTCAAGGCCTGAACACCAGCCATTTCCTATTCTCCAGACTCCTGTCACTTGTTGGGAGCCTAAAAACACCAGATCAGGGCAGTTAGGTGAAGTGCTTGGAGGGCTGGGGATAGATGACCTCCTCTTGAAATCACCCTCTACTGAAGTGGAAAGAAAAGTGTTGGGGGTGAACTGTTGCCCAAGAAAGGAGATCAGGGAATTAATCCATCAGAGAGCCATTCATTCCTCTCAGGAGGCTAACTGGGGGCTCGGGACATCTGAGACAGAAGGAGATAAACTTTGGGTATTTTTCTTTTTCTTTTTTTTTTCCTCTCTCTCTCTGGCAGAAAAAAGTGGGGGGCAGGGGTATATTTTAGAAAATGGGAACACTAATAAAAATAGAGAATTTTTAAAAAGTGGATCTTCATAAGCAAAAGAATCCAGAGGCCCATTTGGTAAGGTCAGTTTACTAGAAATCATTCATTCAACATACACCATCATGGAAGCAGTGTGCTAAGTAAGCACCTTTGTCATTCACTGTTTCATTCTGCTAATAAAACAGCTTTTCCCAAATGGGAAGGACAGTGTTAATGGGCACTAAGTAATTTTGTTTCTTTTAAAAAAAATCCTTTAAGGTTGTTGTCTCACTGTGTTTTTAAGAAGTGATGAGAAACGATGGGCAGAGAGTGGGGTACAGGATAAAAAACCGCCTGCAAGGAGGCAGAGGGGTGGGGAGAGAGCTCAAGTGGCTTCCCCACTGACACTCTTCATAGGAGGGGGCGAAGCCCCATACTATCGTCTGCCAGGAGAACTCTCGGACCCTGGGGAATTTCTTAACTGTTGGTCCCTCTGAGGAGCCAGGGTGAAGGGTCTTGGATCATTCTGTGAGGTGAAGAATAGGATCCCTTCCACCTGGCTGGAGATGGAAAGATTTTGTTACCACCTTAAATACCCTTCCCTGCATTGAAGCATATGGTGTGGGGGAACCCCCAAAACATGGCATTCCTGGAAGGAGGTAACTCCATCTCCTGGCCTCTGAGTGAGGCCTCTTCAGAGCCTTCCAAGATCCTATAAACCTTGTATTTGGTGTGTTTCTCTCCCCCTCTGACTCCTCTTGGACTGAAGCTGGCTGCAGCTCATGTTTGCATCAGCAGTTCTGGCACCCTTTCCTTTTAGAAGCCTCCCCCAGTACTCCCACCACAACCCTCCATCCCATAGATGCCATCCTCAGGTCATCCTTATACCCCATTCATATCTCTGTTAATAATTGTTTCCACTTTCATCTTCCCACTGGACTATGAGCTTATTGAAGGTGGTAGTCTACTCTTCTTAACTTGCAAGTGCCAGCACATAATAGAGGCTCAGTGAATATTCCTTGAGTTAATAAATGAATGGATAAATAAATGGCTGGATAAAGCAAGAAGGAGGATTTTCTCACAATTGCAGACCTACATCTAGATTCCCAGCATCTAGTTGAGCCATTGGGGTGAGCCTTCAGAAGACCTCAATGCTACCTTTCTATCCCCTTACTTCCAAGTGCTGCCAAGAACCTTGGATGTATTGAAACATTTCCCTCCCTCCTCAGCTTAGGTCTGGGAGTGGGGCTTCTAAGCCATCTGAGTTCTGGTGGTAATAGTGTCAGCAACCCCAGGAAGCTGGGGAGAGAGGTTACATTGTGCAGATGGCTGACTTGTGGGGAGTCTTTTAAAGCAGCTAGTCCTTTATCTTCAAGTGCCTCAAAATACTTAAATTTATTGTGATGAAATTCACATATAAATCTAACCATTTAAAAGAGAACAATTCAGGGGGTTCCCTGGTGGTGTAGTGGCTAAGGCTTTGGTGCTCTCAATGCCACGGCCTGGGTTCAATTCCCAGCCAGGGCACTACCAAAAAATAAAAAATAAAATAAAGTGAACAATCCAGTGGTACTTAATATATTCACAATGTTGTGCAACTACCACCTCCATCTAATTCTAAAACATCTTTATCATCCCAAAGGAGACCCCCAAACCCACCAAGCACTCCCCTCAAAATGCTTTTGTACTTTACATTCCTTTGTTGGAAGGAGTAAGGCTCCCACTTTGCACAACTCCAGAGGGCACCATTCCCATTAGAGTCTGTGCATTTACCTATGCCTTCTGCAAAACTGTGCTCCAGGGAGCACTGGTCACTTAGTCACAGTGTGCAGCATGTGTCTGCATCAAGACAACCCTGATGAGAGACTGGCTGAATTCTGAGCAGGCGAGAGCTAGTGTTATGTCTCAGGTGACCCAGGACACTGAAGTTGGTAACCAGACTCCATGTCATAGTGTCACAGTCTCTGTGACCAGAGTCCTGACCATGCAGATGCTGCCTCTTGCCAGGCTCTGCTCCATTCCCGTGGGACCTCTGCAGCCTGCAATTTAAAGTCAATGAGCACTCACGCCTGGCCACCTGCCCCTCCCTGTTTAGGCAGTTTCTGTCCTGCACACTGGTTCCCAGGGCCTCTGTCTGCTGAGTTGCCCCAGTCAAGTTTGGGGAGTTAAACCAGATCTTGGGGTGGGGGTGTGATTCTGGGAACCCCAGAATTCAGGATGGTAACCCCTGAAGGCCAGCCAGCTTGCCTGCATGGCTCTCCTTGGGGTATCTCTGCAGCCCTCTAGAAACTTCTCAGCAAGGGGAGTGAGTGGAGGTGGCAGGAGGAGCCAGTGGGTCAGAGTAGTGGGGAGGGTGGAGTGATGGTAGCAGGTGGAAAAATGAAGCCAGAGAAAGTGTTCCCAGGACTTATGTGGCTTACTTGAAAAACAACAAAAGAACTTGGTCAAAATAGCAAGATTATAAGTGCACCTGGTTTACTTGGAGGGCTGTGAAAACTGTTGACAGTCCAGGGTTTCATGTAGGATTGTCACTGTGCTTTTGGAGGGAGAATTAAAAACTCAGTGGGGAGTATTTTTATAAATGAAGCTACTTTTTGAAATGGAAATACTAACAATACATTGGATTGTGCAGGCTTTCAAAGAAGCTTTTAAAATGTATTATGTACTTAACCCTGAGGAATAAATATAGAGCCATTCTACAGATTAGGGAATGGAGGCCCAGAGTGATCCTTCTATCAATTAGGCTAATTGGAAATGTCTGTAGAGCTTGTAAACCATTCTCATCTCCCTAACCCCCATTCTGATTTGGGAGTCTGAATGGGGCCGTTTTGTACAAAAGCTGTTCAGGCTGACCTGATGTTCTTTAGTTGGGATGTCTGCTGACCTAAGAGAAAGATAGATCCTGGAAAGAATGCTGGGTTGGCTCCTCCGCCTATCAAAGGGGCCTCCCTGTGGGTTGGGAGTGGATTAGGGGCTGGTGAGTTGGCATGTAGCTATGGAGACTTAGGCCCACATGTGATTATGGTGAGCTCACAGGCAGCCAGCTCCACTAGGCTCCTAGGTTTCACAAGGTGATTTCCTCTGGGGACAGGGCAAAGGCAGTGAGAACCCGACAAAGGATGGCTTGAAAACCACCATGAAAAGGATGGGGGTTTCGTGAGCTAGGAGGGTAGCCTTAGGATCCTGGTGGGACCCCAGCCAGCCACAGTGAAAAGCACCAAGGCCTACCAGAGTTCCACTGCTCCTCACCCCATTTCCTGCAGCCAGAGGGGTCAAGTGAGTTGTCCTAAGGATCCAGCCAGACTCCGGGGCACCATCTCTTTTCTCACTAACCCACTCCACTGCCTCTTGAGGAAATCCCTTTTGCTTCAGGACAGCTTTCAGTCCACTGCCCAGGATCCCTCTCCCATCCTGGCTTCTGAACCCTTTGGAGGAAAGAAAACAGGAGTGGAGAGAGGGCCAGGCAATACTGCTCTTTAGTTAGTACCTGAAGCCTAAGCTAAATGGCTCTGAGGCAAGCCCAGGCCCTGTGAGGGGACAGGAGTCAGCTGACCTCAATTCAGGCTATTTGGCCACTGAAGATGAACAATGTTCTGAGCTGTGGTTTGAAGCAGAATTTAGGAGCATAGCATGTCTTTAAAGATCGATATTTTTATTACAAATAATGCAATCTTGCATTCTATTTTTACATTTTATCTGTTTAATTTTAGTGGCAAACTTTTAAATTAATAGTTAAATTACTTAATTTAACTTAAGTAAAAGTTAAGGTTTACTTAAGTTTTTAATTAAAAAAATTTTAACCCTTTTAATAATAATAATAAAAAAGAAACACTACGATTATTCTGTGGCTTCAGGCAGTGCTGGGATTGTCATACCTCAGTTTTGAAAAACCAAAACTAGAGAATCTCAAAGGCCTCTTCGACCTCCACAAGAATCACAACAAAAGAAAGAGACATCATGATGATTTTCATGGAGCTACTTGCTAAAAGTCCCAGGCCTGGCCTATAAGGGGGTGGACCATCTGGAGGCCTGCCAGAGAAGGTGGAAACAGACGTTCCAGTTCGAGCCTTTTCACTGTTCTTGCCTTTTGAGGGTTTCCAATTGCCATATATCAAAGGGGGAGGCAGAGACAGTAGGCTATGTTCATCAAGCTGGGGGTGGTTGGGGGAGGGGGATTGACAAGGATAATCAGGAGCTGCTACAGCAGGGACAGCCTGAATCCAGGCTCACTGCCTGCCTAGACAGCAAAATGAGATTGGTTTGTTTGTTTGCTTTTCCAGAGAAGAAAGACCAGGAGGGCTGTCCAGCCTCTGGGTACCCCAATGAGCTGTGGTCAGTAGGGCTAGGTTAGAGTGCTCAGCAGAGAGAGGAGTCGGTCCTTTTACTTGTCAGGATTCTTCAGTCAGTGAAATGAAAGTTAAAATCTTTCAATGTTAGGGCCAGGAGACCCTGGGAGAGCAACCCCCTGCCACACACACGCATACCCCTCTACACTTTATGCACAAGGAACTGAGCTGGAGGGCCTGGAGCTTTATGATCTCCCACTCTCCCAGAAGCAGAAGCAGTCAGGCCTCACTCAATTCCCAGGAACCTTCTTTTCCCAGGCGTGCAACCATTTCCTTACCTCTCTGCCAAGTCTCTAACCTCACACAGAAGTGTGTTTTATTTTTTTGTTGTTTTTTTTTTTATCTCTAGTGCCCTTAGTAGCCAAAAGCTTGGGAAATTCAGATTTATGCAAAAAGGCAGCTGCCCAGGGTCTGCATCCTGGGACTTTTTCTGGAATTCCTGGGCTGGCAGGTGATGGGAGCTACCAGTTTCACCTGGCAACTTTACCACCTTCTCACAAAGATTTATGACCTCTCTGGAGTTCTTTCTTTCTTTCTTTCTTTCTTTTTTTTATTTTTTAAGAGGTGAAACCAAGAAGCAGTTTATTGAAAGGAAACTAAGGTGAAAGAAAGAAATAGTTTATTAAAAGGGAAAGTACATTCCAAAGAGGTAGGAACTGGTTGGAGCAGGTATATGGTTCAAGAGTCTCTGGAGCTCTTTATAATTTAAAAAACACTACCAATAGTCCTTTAGTATTTTCATAATTGTCAATAAAAATAACCAACATTTGTGTAGTGTAGGCAGGCCAGACCTCATCAGTGTCATTTTACAGGTAAGAAAACTGAGGCTCAGATAAGTGACTTGCGTAAGGTCACATGCCAGTCAGCAGGCTAGAGCCGTAACTCTGGATCTAGGCTCATTTCCTTGATTCCAAGCTACTGACACTCTTAGTTGTGAGCCAAAAGAGGATTGTATGGCTGGAAAGGGGGACACCACATGGGGAGTGGTTGTGTAGAAGAGGTAGAATGAACATCTGGAGTTGCTGACAAAAACTTTCTCTCCTTGGTTGCCCCTAGTTCTATCTCATGAGGTTCTTCCTCCCCTTGCAGAATTAAGCAGGGCCTAACAATGCTGACTCAATGGCAAGGGAGCCCGGTGCCCAAGTGGTTTGTTTCCCTTTATCTAGACACCCACAGGCCCAGAAGTTATTCTGTCACCCCCTCCAGGTATCCAAGAGCTCTGGTCTCCTCTAGGAAGGCCAATTTAGGAAATGGCGCTCCAGAAGAGGGACCTCTCCCTGTCCCCAAGTGTCCAATTTGTAACCCACAAAGGGCAGACCTCGGCATAGGAATCCAGGAGCCACTGCTGAATCTTTTTGTACTGAAAAAAACAAACGCTGGGAGAAACACAAAAAATATTCTAGGATTCTAGATTCTGCTCTGGGAAGGGGTGCGCCCGAGAGCTGAATCGACTTCCCTGCCATCTGCAGTTGAGCTAGCCGGGATAGAGGAAGGAAAGACCCCCTGCTTCCTCTCCCCGTTCTTCTCCCCCATTCCCCGCTGAGGTGCGACCTCCGGGGAGCCCGGCCGCGGAGGTGACAGATGCTGAGCAGCTGACTTGGGGTGGGGTGTCTGTCTCCGCAGACCCCCTAAAGTGGGGGCAAGGCAGAATGAACGTGACTCGGAGAACGTGCCTCTGGGAGACAGAAGAAGCTTGGCAGGAGAGTGGAACGCAGGAGTAGGGCGGAGCTACCCGGGGCTGCCCCGGCCCCGCCCACTCCTGGGAGGGAGGAGACTCCTCCCACCGTCCGAGCGGAAGGCTGTGAGGCACAGAGATGCTGAGCTCAGCGCTTCAGGCACCGGGCTGCTGGGTGGGGGCAGGGCGGAGAGGCCGGCGTCTTTCTGGTGAGGGCAGAAGACGGGGAAGAGAGGGAGGGAGAGAGAGGCTGAGGAGGCTCTCACAACCCTGAGGCTGTAACTCTCCTGGGACCGGGTCAGCTAACAAAGCGATCTCTGTTGGGGTGGGAGAGGCCTCCTGGGTGTACTCGAGACCTTATAGGGGTGGGCGGGGGAGTGTCTGTGAGTCACCACCTTAAACCTTGATTTACAACCCAACACTCACGTCTGAGAGGCTAAGCCTCTGTGCCCTCTGACCCTAGGATTTGATTGGTGGAGCGAGTGCAAGGAGTAGTGCTTGGCCCCACACGGCTGCCTGCCAGAACTGCCCAGGCCACCTCCAGCTAGTGCAGGAAGGGACTTTTATTGAAGACAACCTTGAAAAAAGCAGGAAAGATCAGCTTGCGGGGCCGAGAGGGGTGGGGGTAGGGGGTGGAGGGCAGCAGGAAGGAAGAAAACCCTTTGTACCCATTTGGCACAAATTGTTATGCAGGCCAAATGGGTGGGTGGCTATTTTTGAACTGACCTACATACCTATTTACCTCTTTATCTTTTTATTATCACACATGGTTATTATGGGAGCTTTTCTTTAGCACTTGGTACAGCTGCTGCATTTGCTGAGGGCTGCACAATGAGGCTTGTTGCCTCACCCTCCTAGGAAGTTTTAAGAGTCTCTGGCCCTGGAAAGGTGGATATCAGTAGATCTGCAGAAGCTTCACCAAGCTCTTTCCCCAAAGAACATAATCCTAACTCTGAAGCGGCAATTCCAGAGCTGGTCAGCCCTGGAGGCAAGGAATGACATTCAGATTTGACCACAATGTCACTGGGTTTTGCTGAGGCTGACCTAAAGCTTCCTTAGCCTCTGGGCTTCATTGCTTGCCAAAGTTGACCTTGTGTTCCTGCAGCTCAACACTATGGCAGGCTTTCCTTTACAGATGGAGAAATTGAGGCAGAGATGAGTTATAGACAGAATTGGTTTGGGATTTACTGCTCTGATTGTGGAGACATCTGTTTTAAGTAGAAACAAGGAGAGCATGGAACTTTCTGTTTATTATACCTCTGTGCATCCTCCCTAGGACCTCCCTCTTGGAACCTTTTAATAGCTCCTCTTTGTCTTTAAAGCAAGTCTGGCTCCTAACCTTGGTCCACGAAGCCTCCAGGGCAGACCCTTGCCTATCTGTAGATTCAGCTCCCACAACCCAGGAGGGGAAAATCACATATGGTTCTAATTACCTCTGAAACGCTCTTAAATTTTCCATAAAGTACAGTATGCATAGTTTTGTGTATACAGCTTTACATAGTAATTTGTATGTAGCTGTGCAAAATATACACAGCCATGTACAGGGGATCACAAAGAGGACATCAACAAAGCATAATCATATAATTTATAGTATTTTTAATCATGTTAAAGAGAAACAGACACAAAGATCCAGAAGTGATACTGGCAGAGGTAACAGCAGATTTTCTTCATCCATCTGGTGCCCTCTCTGGGGCATGAAATCCTTGGCCCTGAACTGGGAATGGAGGAGGCTTGCACTCCTTAAACTGCTCTTTTTTGCTTGGATTTTTCTTTCAACACTGGTATAATTGACTTCACTCAGGTTCCCTTTGTCCTGTGGGATGCCTTTCCTTTATGGTCTTAAGTGTTTTCCCTTCCTGCTTGCTCCCATCCTCATAGTGATTATTCTTCCCAGATGCCCTTCTAGTTCTGACTTACACTCCAAGTTTGTCTGAAGCTCAGGGCCCTCCAGGAGCCTTCTTTCAACACACTTGGAAAACTCCCTGTTCCCCTGCTGGGGAGTGCAGGGCAGGAAGTCCAGCCCAGACCTGCTTGACTTTGAAGCCAGTGCTCATTCCTCATAGCTATCTATGAATTGCTCTCTTCTCACTTGACACTGGATATTGAAATGATCCTATTCTGGGTCTGATGCACCATCAGACTGTAAACTCTTTCAGAAGTCACATATTTTAAATCTGTAAGCACCCACCACCACCACAATTCCCAACACCCACCTCCCCCGGACACCCTTCTATATGAGTATGTTAGATACATAATGGTGCATGCTCAACAAATATTTGGCCCAGAACTGAATGGAACTAGAGCCCACATATGACTCAAGTTCAATGTGAAATCAGTGTGAAATCTCCCTTGACCCCTCCCAGGCAGTGGGGAACTCTGCTTTCCCTGAACTCTAATAGTACTTTTTATTGTCACAGAAAGTTACAAGTGAAAGGGGATTTCCCTTCTTGTCAAATGAGAAGATTAAAAGGGAAGTGTCCAGATGCAATGGTGTGCTGGCTTGCACTGGCCTTCTCTCCATTGTACCTCAGTACCTCTTCAGAGAGGCCTTCCTTGGTGGCCCCCCCACTCCTTCTCCTCTGTTGTTTCTTTTCAAAGCATTCATTCCATATGTATCTATGTGTTTATCTCTGTGGGTGTGCAATGCCTCCCTTTCCCACTCACTAACTGTAACCTCCAGGAGGCCAAGGTCCATATCTATTCATGCTGGAGTTCCAGTACGCCGTGCAAAGCCAGGTCCACAGAGTTCCCAATAGATATAAATATACGAGTATGTGAAAGGAAAGAATGAGTAGTTATGTAGCCTGAGAACCTCCACATTTCCCTAGGGCAGCACTGAGGTTGGCCCCAAAACTGCACAGTTGACAAGCCTAGACTGCTCCTTGCCAGGAGTTCCTTGCAACACCCTGTCCCAGGGAGCTTAAGGTCTAGGACGGAGATGAAACATCCAGAGAATAATTCTAACATAGGGAAGATGGTTAGCTGGGAATGACAGTCCAATTGGGTGCTGGCATGGAGCGCTGGTGTGGAGGGCAGATTGGAGGTTTAGGACCTGAGGCAGGGAACCGATTAGATAGATAGTGATTGGAGAAACTGAAAATCACCTAAGTGACTATGGCAGGAGAATGGTGACATAAATTATAGTAGAGCCAAGTCGTAGAATATTATGTGGGCATTAAAAAGAGTGAGGTAGATTTTAGAAAGACGTCCGAGATATATTATTGTCAGGTAAAAAGAACAAGTTGCAAACAGAAATAGACTCACAGATACAGAGAACAAACTGACAGTTGCTAGAAGGAAAGGGTGCTGGGGAGATGGGTGAGAAAGGTGATTAAGAAGTACAAATTAGGAGTTCCCTGATGGTGTAGTGGCTTAAGGCTTCGGTGTTGGCGCTGTCAGCGCTGCGGCCTGGGTTCGATTCCCAGTCAGGGAGCTACCCACATACCAAAAAGCAAAAAAAAAAAAAAAAAAAAAAAAAAAAAAAAAAAAAAAAAAAAAAAAAAAAAAAAAAAAAAAAAAAAAAAAAAAAAAAAAAAAAAAAAGTACAAATTGGTAGTTACAAAATAGTCATGGGAATGTGAAATGCAGTATGGGAAATATAGTCAATAATATTGTAAGAACTATGTGTAGTGTCAGATGGGCACTAGACTTATCGGGAGGATCACTTCATAAATTATATAAATGCATAACTACTACACTGTACACCTGAGACTAATAGAAAATAATATTGAATGGCAATTATAATTTAAAAATATATAGTCACTGAACATAAAGTACAATATAGGAAATATAATCAATGGCATTGTCATGGCTATATACAGTGTCAGATGGGTAGTAGACTTATTGGGGTTATCACTTTGTGAAATGTGTGTCTAATCACTATGTTGTTTTGTACACCTGAAACTAATAATAAAATTATTTTAATAACATTTTTATTTTATTTATTTAATAATAAAATTAATTTTAAAAAGACATTCCATGTCTTGAATATGCCAACCTGTATCTTACTATTTGGCCTACACACATGAAAAATGAGATGAAGAAGAAAACCTTATATTTATAAAAGAAATACAATTCAGAACATTTTTCATGCCTGCTATGTCATTTGATATTCAACTATGTGAATATGCCAGAATGGTCAAAGTTGTTCCATTTTACAGAAAAATGAACAGAGACCCAGATCACATTACTAGAAAGGAGCAAAAACTATGGCACAAGTCATTCTTTTTAATGTTAAAGTTTTTATTCAGCAATATATGCTTATTGTCTTTTAATTTTATATAAAAAGTTCTTTTTTCTTTTCCAATAAAAGAAATTAATCTGGGGGGGGGGAAGGAACAAGTTGCTGTATAATTTGTATACTATAATCTTATTCTGAAGATACAACAGAGGCCATTCCTCCGCAGACACACACACAAGTGTGCAAAGAAACCATCTAGAAGGATACTGGGAAAACTGTTTCCAGAGCTTGGTTATCTCTGAGGGGAGCTTTTACTTTTCCATTTTACACCTTCTGCACCGTTGGATTTTTATCATGAGCTCATATTACTTTCACAAGAGTTTTTGATCTTTGCTATTGCGGGCCTGGAGGGATGGGTAAGGAGGTAGGGCTGGGGCTGGAGCAGTGGAGACCCAATGAGAAGTATTGCAGAGTGAGGGGGACTTAAAGGACGTGGAAAGATGGAGGAAGGGTCTGAGGAGCCTCTGTGGTTCCAAATGCGGAAAAGTGGGGACTACCGTGGAGACGGTGGCACCAAGTGGAGACGGAATGTGGCTAGCACAGTGCAGTGTAGGGAGGCTCACTCAAGGTGATTGACCTCCACAGTGCCAGTGACCCTAGGCAGGAAACAAGAGGCCCAAGACCAGGGACCCTGACTTTTGGAAACAAGGGCAAAGAAAGGCAGACGGTGGGCCTTTAGGACCCTACGGATTCCTTGGCTGTTTCACCATCCTCTGGGTACAGACCGTTCTGGCGGCTGCACGGAAACAAACAGCAAGGAGGGGCCAAAACCAAAGACTGCAGAGGAGGTCCACAGGCCCGAGGTGCTGCACCCACTTGGGTCTCAGCCCTTCCCTCATGCTTGCTCTTCTGGGCTGACATCCAGGCCTGGGGTGAAAGGCCAGGGCTTCTGTCCCCTTCTGGAGGCAAAACCCCTTCCCAGGCCAGGAGCAAAGGAAGCCAGAACAATGCTATTCATGGAGAGATTGGAGGAGAGGGAGCTGAGTAGAGGCAAGAGAAGTTTCTTGGCTCAGATATGCCTGGAGAAGGTCAAAGATGAGGAATGTTCTGTGATTTCTAAGACAGCAGCTCATTTATTTCATAAATACTTGCTCTGAGCCCGAGTCCAGTGGTAATATTGCCCCCGTGCAAGCTGCATAAAGACCTTTTCCCAGGGACTGTGCTTGGAGTCTTGTCTCCAGGTCTCTCCACAAAAGTCCCTATGAAAGGAAGAAGGGAAACACCTGCTGTGTGCCATGGGGCACTTTTATAGATGTCTATTTAGTCTGCACTACAACCTTCTAAAAGAGGCATTCTTTTACAAAGCAGGAAACTGAGGCTGGGGAGGATGGTGCATTGCTCATGACCACACAGTTAGGAAGTGTTAAAACTGGGATTCAAACCTGGGTGTGCCTGTGTCCCATTTATAATTTGGTTGCTTGGAGCTCAGAACACATTTTCCCATAGAAATAATGCTGTAAGTGGTGGTTTGTTTGCTATAATGGCCTAGCTCACCCAGGGTATAGCTGGATGGAATTAACTCTATGTTTCAATGTGGTTGTGAATGAATCAGGCTTCTGTGGGCTAGCCTGGAAATGCACAGGAGAGGGAAAATGCATTTGAGGGTGTGCTGAGCTATAGTGTCTGGTTCAGGCCAACCAGGGAATGCGGTGGCATAGGTAGCACTTGCCAACTTCCAGAAATCTTCCAGCACTCTTCCAGCAAGCCCTAGTGAGTTCTAGCTGTTCATCGGTGTGGGGCAGAGCACTGGCAGGTCTGGGGTTCAAAAGGCAGGGAGTGCTGCATAAGAATGTGCACTAACTTTTAGGCTCCGCACATCTTAGTCCTTCCTCTTTCTTCCTTACACTGCCCCTCAACTCTGTGCAGTCAACTCACATCTTCTTCCTCTAGGATGGAGCACTCAAGGCAAGAACTAGGGTTCATTTTCACCACTAAATTGGGTGTCTGTCTAAAAAGTGGCTGGGTGATAATGACTGTACAGGGATAGGAGGGATGGAGACCCAAGCCGCTGCTGAGAGAAGCTTTTAGAGTGACTTCAGGGAAAGCATTCACTCATTCATTCATTTGCTTGTTCACTCATTTATCAACAAACATTTGTTGTGGATATGCTGGGCACTTGAGTTCCTTCCTTTCATAGTACTTCTGGATCCTGGATAGGACTGACTGTGGGTCTCAGATCTTAGGAGTGGAAGGAATCATTTTACAGATGGAAACTGTAATCATTCGTTAATTCAGGCTAAACTTTGAGAATACATAAAACAGAAAACTCGAGGTCCAGAGAGAGGTGAGAAATGATTTGCCCAGTATCTCAGGGCAGGGTCTCAGTGCCTGGACCAGTACCTGATCCTTCGGGTCATACCCATGGCCTTCCTGCCCCAAGATGGGTCCTCTGGTTTCCCCAGGAATGGAGTCTAGAACCTAGGGAAGGCCACAGAGAAGTAGTGAGGTTTCTTTCTCACTGACAATAACAATGCCTGGGCTCTCCCCTGGAGTGAGAACTGGCTTTCCTGTTGGTGGAGTTCAGGAAGACTTAGAAGACTTTCCCAGTTCTTTAAATGAGCCACCTGCTTGCTAAATTCCAGATCTTCACAAGCACCATTACTTCTCCCTGAACCTCCCTTTCCCATCTTCCTTAGTCTGGCTAACTCCTGTTGAGTATCAGCTTAAGTTCTCTTCCTCGAGGACTTTGGTGGTCCCTCAGCCTACATTAGGTGTCCCTGCTCTATGCTCACCCACAGTACCCTGGACTTCCCTCAGGATGACCGTGGACCTAAGGGGATTGTTCTTGCTTATTGAATGCCTTTCTTTCCACTGGACTGTGATCTCTAGGAAGGGCAGTCATCAGGGCTGCCTTTTCTTTGTGTATTTGTTTTTAGCAATTGTGTGCTCATTATCTCAGTCAGTGCTTAGTATCCAGTAGGTGCTCAGTGTGCAGTTGTTAAATGACCTGTGATCCACAGCTAAAGGCAAGGCCTTCCAGTGAGTGACTTTCATTCAGTTCACCCAACAACTGTTTACCAAGGACCAGCACACACATAGGATACAAAGATGACTTGGAAAAGGGGGCTTATACTCTAGCAGAGGAATTTTTAATCTAGAGACCACTTAAAAAACTATAAAAATCTTTTCTAACCAGAGAGCCTCCATTTCCACCTAAGCCACTTCTCCCTCTCTGCAGGTCCACTGATTCTTGGCTATGTGGGGCCTAGTGTCTGCCTGTGAGTTCCAGGGCCCTCCATGGCAACAGAACCACTTGGGGCCTGGTGTGGTGCTGCCCAAAGGCTCCTGGTGGCAGCAGTCCAGGGAGCTTGTGCACAGGACAGATGTGATCACTAGGGCCCGCCAGGTTCTGGGCAGGGCTCAGGCTATGGCTCCCCTGGACAGCTCTGTATCAATGCCTGAGCTTTTAGATGTTTTGAAGCATTAATTAAGAAAGCACCTTATCTTCACATTCATCTGGAGAGAAACTCTGAAGGCAAAGGCTCACATTTGTTTCAAGGGTTTAAAAGTGATGTCTCAGAATCAGTTATCCCTAAAGTGCAAGGAGACATGGGTCCAAAAACTTTGAATACTGACCTTGGTTATTCCTCCCAATTCCCCAGAGCCTTAGTTTTGTCATCTGAAGGGTGTTGTGTCATGAGGGACATGAGATGCTGTGTGACAGTGCCAAGCACAATCGAGTTCAAGGATGCTTTGGAAATACAGAATGAATTGGAAGTTAAGTGGTCATAGTCTGATCACTGGGAGTGTCACCCAGTAGGGAGGATATAATGGGAAAGGCCTCCCTGGGGTCCTACAGTGGGCTTCATGCAGGTGCAGGCAAGCTAAGGCTGAGATGGGTGAGAGGCAGCACTAGGACCCAGGGGAGGCATCCGCAGCCGGCTCAGCAGGGTAAGTTCCCAGCCAGAACACAATGTTCTCAGTGTACCCACAGGAAACCCTGAAGAGGAGAACTGCACATGGCCCTCTGCTGGGTGTGTTCTGGTCCCAGCCTTTTATTCTTTTCCCTAACCTCAGTCCCCACTTTCACATCCTGTAACCTGCAGAGCTGCCCGCCCCACCCTGCTGGGTGGGTCCCAGGCCCCGGAGAGCAATCAATGCCGGAAGCCCAAGGCCTTGCTGGCCTTCACCATTTTTCAAATAAGACCGTTTGCCTCTAACCTTGGCTTCCTGAATCGACTCTTTGTGATGGAAACTTTTCACAGTGCGGAAGGCGGACTCAGGGGACAAAGCTGAGTTGCTGGCTGAGGCCAGGGTCTTGGCTCAGAGGCAGGGAAACAGCTGATGCCTCTGAACCACCTCCTCCCTTCCTCCCTGAAGGCCAGACCCCACCTGGGACTGGGGTGAGGGCCTCCACTGCTGCTGCATAAATCAGAAGGAACGGGGAGCTGGCTGGGGAACCAGGGCCAAGTTTGGTGCAGAACATCCTATGATGTGGTTCCGAGTTTTTATTTCCACGAATGCTAGAATACGTTGTCCCGCTGGGCTATTTTTATTGAATGAAAAAATTTTAAAAAAGCAAACCTCTGCAAAACCAACAACCCTCTATTACAGGGAAGAACAAGGTGAACTTTTCACTTCCTTCCTTGCAGCCTATCAACTCCTCTGTGGTTTGGGGTCACCCACACTTCTGTGCTATATTCAATCTCAATTTTTGCCTCCTTGTTTTTGAAGCTGCAAGAGCCAGGTTTTTAAACCGGTGTTGCTGCTACAAGTTGCGTGAGGTTTTCAAATGAGCCTTCTTAGTGAGTTCTCAAAACTGTAAAATGGAGACCTACCAGCCTTTGGTCAGGTATGGAGGCCAGATGCCAGCCTCTAGGCAAAGGCGGGCCCAGAACACACAATGAGAGAGCATGTGAGAAGCCAGCACCATTCAGCCATATTCTGGCTGAGCTGTTTGGGGGCAAGTAAGGAGCAAAGCTCTCAATGACATACTACAAAGCTACCTCCTTAATGAGGGGCCTGGCCATGAAAAATAAACCCCAGTGCTAGTACTAGGCTCCATTAATCGGGCTCCTTCCACTCTGGCATTTCAGAGTCTTTTTTTCAAATATTGGTTTATAAGAGTATTAGAATGTCCTCACCCCAGGCCTGTAAAGAGATTCTACAGGGTGCCTCCCAGACTTGTCCAGGTTCAGGGATCCTCTTCTTGGAGAAGGAGCTTCCAAAAACAGGCAATGCTGCTGCTCCTGGGGAAGTTTGGTCAAGGCTTGGGGGCCCCAAAAGATGTGGGTTCCAGTGTTTTTCAGTTTGCTGTGTGATCTCATGGAAGTCACTTTCCCACTTGAGGCTTCAATATTCTCATCAATAGAAGGAGAAGGTCTGGTTAGACATCACTATTACAGGTGGAATTATATCCCTTATAAAAATTTGTATGTTGAAGTCCTAATTCTAGTTGCCATAGAATCTGACCTTATTAGGAAATAGATCTTTACAGAGGTAATCACATTAAGATGAGGTTAGTAGGGTGAGCCCTAATGCAGTATGATGGTATCCTTATAAAAAGGCAAAATTTGGACACAGAGATGATATAAAGAGACACTGAGAGAAGAAGGTCATCTACAAGCCAAGGAGAGAGGGCCTGGAACAGATCCTTTCCCTTACAGCCATGCTGACATCTTGATTTTGGACTTCCAGCCAGAATTGTGAGATAATTAAGTTTATGTTGTTTAAGCCACTCAGTCTATTGCACTTTATTATGGCAGCCCCAGTAGGCTGTTACAGCAGTTCTAGCCCAAACTAATACAATTGCTAAGGTCCCTTCAGCTTTCAGGCTATACCATTCCTTCCTGCCTTGGTGGCTTCCTCTGTCCCAGTGGCCTTTTTACCTTCTCCCAGTGAGTAAATGACATAATGTGTGAGAAGTGCTTAGTACAATGCCCTATGTATAGTAACTGCTCACTATATATTAACCATGATGAACAATCTTAGGGGTCCCAGTGCCTGGATAAAACTTGTACCTACCCTGAGACCCTCTGTGCCAAAACGAGAGGTTTGGGTTCTGAGCCCAGGCCCTCAAGATCACTCTGGCTTTCGTTATTGAAGCCTTTCCCATTCTCCTGCGCAGCTTTTAAATCTAAGCAGTGGTATGTGTATCCCTGGGGGTATGTGCTGGGCTGTTCAGGGGTACGAGAAAAATAATCAGTAATGGTGAAAAAACAAGTAAAATCAGAGAGAGATTTTGTTGTTACACCTTCATAAAACATAAGTACCACAACAAGCTTAATGCAAGTCTGGATTTAAGACTGTATCTTGCATCTTTTGAGCGGGATTTCAAGAAACCAAGTGCATCAAAGCAAGCTCAACGATCTCACTAACAATGTTTCAATTGGCTAGTGATCTGCATAACATTATTACAGACTTTTCAGATAACACAAATAAATATTATTAATAATGTAAACATTTGTTAAATACTTGATCATCATTATCAGTATTTATTTATTTATTTATTTTTGCTTTTTGGTATGTGGGTAGCTCCCTGGCTGGGAATCGAACCCAGGCCACAGTGCTGACAGCGCCAACGCCGAAGCCTTAAGCCACTGCACCATCAGGGAACTCCATTTTATCAGTATTTAACTGTTACAAATATTGTACAATTAAATCTGTGGTTTGTACTTTTAGTGTAGTAATTTTTATTTCCTAACTTACTACCTTATTTCCACTATTTTACATTAAGATAGGCACTTAACAAAAGTGTATTTAAAAACAGCTGTTTCAAAAACAAGGGGTACAATTTATGGAATTGGGCTTAAAAGGGGTACACAAGTGGGAAAAGGCTGGGAACCACTGATCTGAGAGTATTAAATTGGCACTTTGCAAGAGACCAACTTTTTAATAGAAAGCTCATTTGGCATGGAGCCAGTAGGACTCAAAAGAGACTGCAAAGGCTCCAAATGGGAGATTATTTCTCTGTCCTTGGACTCGATGATCCCCAAGGTCATGCAGATCTGCAGAACTCTAAGGCTAAGCCTCCATTTTCCTATTTGCCTAATGAGGACACCCCCTGGCTGGCAGCATACTGGATAAGGCTTAACTACAAGTAGGGCCAGGGCTTGCGTTTCCAGACATGGAGGCATTGCCTTCCTCCATCCTTCCTTCTGCTTCTTTTCTAGCTCTGGGAGTGAATACTCCTCTGTACTGAGAGATGGCGTGGGGACCATGTCCTGCTTTCTTCCTGGCTCCTGAGACCATAGGTCTGTGGAGACCATGAGCCTGGTGCTCCAGCTGCAACCTCAGACCAGCTGGGAGAGTCTGATTTTCCTTTTCATTATCAAGAGTGCTTTCAAAAAGTACTCTAGCCTTGAGCTTATTGAAACAAAATCATAGACTGAGCCTGTGTCTTCTTGTGATGACACTGATCCAGGATAGAAAAGTCCTAGGTTGTCCTCCAAACCGTATGTTAGAGAGCTAAGTTGTCCTGACTTCATAGCACATTCCAGATAGGCTATATTTTTGGAGACTGCAGAAAGTTAAATAGCTAGAGTCGGACTTCAACAGCCCCCAAACATGACCTTTGGTTTTTGCTAAACTAATGAAATGCCCACACTTGTGTGGTTTATCTTGAAATATATGCCTGGAGGTTTCTGAGAATAAGGACAGGAGAGAGGGTGTGGGAGTCTGCTTCAGGCTTTCGGGACCAGGGGAAGAAGAAGAAACCATTTAGCGGGGAAAACATCTCCTCACAGTGTCCATATCCTTCATATTTGATCACTTTAGGCTGCCTCTTATCCTTATTTTTGGCTCAGAGCCCAGAAAGGAGGCTCCTTTAGTAATTCTCTTTGAGCTTTAGGACATCTGCGTTTCCCTCAAAGTAAGTGAATAAATATGAACCTGTAAATGCTTAGTTTCTAGTCAGAGCAAAAATACTGTTCACCACCTAGTGGCCTGTAGAGATCACATCTGCTGCATTCTAAAGGCCTATGGGTCTAACCCTTCCAGACCCTGAGGAGCCTGCTTTCTAAATTATTTATTGGGAAAGTCAGGATTCTTGGCCTCTTTCTTAGGTGTACCCTGGCTGTGTCAGAGAAATGCTCTTTGGTTAGAAAGTGGAACATGGCGAACAAGCCTTAAAACAATCTGGTTCTTGCTTTCTTCTCCTGAGAGAGCTCACCACTCCCCTGTTTACACCCTTTGCTCCAACCATACCCAATGACTTGGAGTTCCACAAACGCAGCCCTGCTTTTGCACATGCTGTTCCCTGTACTTGGAATGCTTATTTGGTGTCCTGCCCTCTTTGCTCAGCTCACTCTGATTCACCAGTCATGCCCAGGCACAGGTTCAGTTTCTCTAGGAAATTTTCCTTGTCATTCACATTTTATTCCCCCCGCCCCTAAGCCCTCATGGCTTCCATGCACACTGAATAGACCAGAATCATGGAGTTATGGCACGGTATTACACGTCTGTTTGCCTGCTTTTTCCATTGGTGCAAGGGGTTCCCAAACCTGGCTGTGGAAGGGTCATATGAGCCCCTTTACCTGACACCTATCAGACTGCAAGAATGAGGTCAGAAAGTCTGTATTTTTATTAAGCTTGATTCTGAGGAACAGCCAGTCTTGGAACTATTGCTCTATCTTTGTATTTCTGTTTCCCTGCATATTTCCAGAGACACAGTAGGCCCTCAAAAAATGTGTGACCCTTCTAATTGCTCTCTGGTAATCTCTTCTTGTTTTCAGTTCCTTTCCTTGCTAGCCCTAGACCAACAATTTGCTTACCATCTTGCCCTTACCATGCAAAACTGTAACCACCAACTGTTCATTTTTTCCACTCCTACTGCCAGGCTGCTAGGAGCTGCTGGTATACTTCCCCAAAGACTGGTGCCATTGCAAGTGCAGGGGCTCTATCTGCAACTGCCTCCTAAATGTGCTTGGCAATCCTGCCCCTCAGTAGACCAATGTGCCTTCTTTACAGAGAGAACAGAAGCCATCTGTTGGGGACTCCTTCCACTTGCTGTCACATCATCTACACATTTCCCCACACAGTACTGTCCTTTTTGCCCTCCCTCCCTCTAAAAGTAATCACTCCAGATGGACTCTGGATCCCATCTCCTCCCACTTCCTCAGAGCTTTTACACCCTCAATTATGCCCTCTTTCTCTCTGACCTCTCCCAGCATAAAAGACAAATGTATTGACTGCGTGTCCCCCTTTAACTGTCACCTTCTGTCTCCCCAATTTTTTTGCCTCCCCTTCTCATTGACTTCTCAAAAGTATTGCCTGGATTTGGTGCCTCATGTCAACCTACCTCTCACTCTCCCACCCACAGCCATCTGGCTCCGTCTCACTATACCTCTAAGATGGCTGCTCTTCACACAAGGTCACCAACAGTCCAAGGACCTTCTCCGTCCCTCATCTCACATAATTGCTTGGCTACACCAGATACTGCTGTTTGCAGCCTCCTTCTTAAAATGTCCTTTCCCCTTGGTTTCCCTGATGCTATACTCCTGGTTTTCCACTTTCTCTCTTCCTGCCATTTGCTTGCCTGGGCTCCTCTTCCTCTGCCTGCCCCTTACATGTTAGGGTTCTTCAGGGATCTGATCCCTCCTTGGTCCAATGGTCTTCTGATTCCATGGATTCCCTTCCTGGGCAATTCCATCCATGCCCACCTTTGATTTAATTAACATTTCTAGGCTGGTGAATCTCAAATCTAACTTAGGCCCAGCTCACTCTGCTGAGCTATAAACCCATAGCCACCAGCTTATTAAACATCTCCTTGCGTCTTCTCCTCTTTCTGTACCTGTGTCTCAGTGAATAACACTATTAATACCAGTCCCTTAGCTACTGACACAAGGAACCTCGGTGTCCCCCCTGAGTTCCCCAAGTTTGACTAGTCATCGAGTCCTGTGTTATTTCTTGAATAACTCTTAAATCAAATCCATCCTCTGTCTCTACATCTTTAATTCAGGTTGCAATTATCTCTCACCTGGATTTTTAAAACAGCTTCCTAAAAGTTCTGGATTTTAAGTGTCACTTATTGGCTACCATTCTCTCCAACTAAAATTTCTCAAGTGAAACCACATTTTGTCATTTCCCTACTTCAAATTCCTTTAACTATTCCCCACTGTCCTTTGGTTGAAGTTCGGATTCCTTTGCAAAAATGAGGTCCAATCCTCTGTCTCATATCTTGCTCTTATACTCTATAACTCAGCATAACAAAGCACCTGCAGCCCCACAAAAGCATGATACCCTTTCTCACCATTGGACCTCTGCATATTTTATTCCCTGCTACCTGGCTTGATTGTGCTTTGGGTCTCAGCCTAAACACCATCCTTCTAGGAAGACTTCTCTGGCTCAGCTGGATTAGCTGTCTGATTTTATAACATCTCATGCTTTCTCCTATCGGATGTTTTTCACACTTAAAATTACCCTTTTAGGAGTTCTCTGGTGGTGTAGTGGCTTAAGGCTTCGGTGCTGGCGCTGTCAGCGCTGTGGCCTGGGTTCAATTCCCGGCCAGGGAGCTATCCACATTACCCTTTTGTCTCTCTTAATTTTTTTTTTTTTCTTTGTATGTGGGTAGTTAGTTCCCTGGCTGGGAATCGAACCCAGGCCACAGCGCTGACAGCGCCAGCACCCAAGCCTTAAGCCACTACACCACCAGGGAACTCCCTCTCTTAATTTTTTTATAAACTCAAGGTTGGTGACTTGTTTGATAGCATAGTCTAAGCATCTAGCAGGTGTTAGACTCATAGTAAGTGCTCAATAATTGTCTGTTTAATGAATAAAAGACAGTTGGAAAGGAACATCCAGCAATAATATTATTAAAACTGTGTGTTATTTCATTACCTGCCTGCCCAAAAGAGCTTGTATTATAAAAATGAAATAAGCTGATTCTGAAAAACAACTCCCCTAGGGAAACTTGACAGACTGGAGAAATGAATATATCTTGAGAGGTAGAGAAGAGCTCATGGGTGCTGACACGTGGCACTAGCACAGCTATGTGCAAGAGCCCATGAGGAGGGCAGGGAGCCACCAGCATCATTTGCCTTTGCTCCCCATATAGATGGGATCATGTGACATGGCTGCTTTGGCACAGTTTCCATTTGTTGCACAGCTTCCACCTGTCAATACAGCATTATAGAGACCTCTGGGTGAGATCTGGGTGATAGTTTTGGCCTTGCCTACTGCCTATCTCAATACCTTAGGCTTATTCCACTGTGGATGTTGCACTGAAAATAGCAAGCACACCTTCTAAAAAAGAGTAAACATACAACAAACTCATACATTCATTCATTCAATACCTATAACACACCTACTATGTGACAGGTAGTGTTCTAAGTACTGAGTGCACAGCAGTGAATGAGACAGACAAGGTTTCAATGTTATCTCGGGATGAACTACGTGATTGCTACCGTCTCCTCCAGCTGACATTCTGAGACTCCTTCTTGGACCATATGCCAATAAACAAGGCAGGTTAGTGGCAAAGCATCATGGTCCACCCTCCTTCCCCTCTTCTCCTTCTCCCTTGGTGCCATCTGCTTCCCAAACTCAGCTCTGAAAAGCAGGATAAGATCTGGTAGCACTTGTACTCTGCCTGCAACCCAAGATTTAACTGTCCCAAGGACCTGTTTATTTAAGCCTTTTATCTTTTTGTGGAAAGGCTTTGTCTTGGTTGAAACTTCAGGAAATTACAAATGAGGCCCGGAAAGATGATATCATACACAGTTAGGTGCTTTGGCGAAAAGATAGGGAGAGGCAGAGTAGCTTTGTCTTCCAAGTATAGTATCTCTTACATTTAACTGAAAGGACACCACATTATTGGGCAGGCTCTTCCTCTTTCTTCCAGATGATAGGCATCCTCTGGTACTATCTCCTTTCTGCTACCCCTGACTTGGCCTTAAGATCCAAAGTTTCTACCACTTCAGTTATCAGGGGTTCCAATCGGGAAGAAGGGATTTAAGGACTCCCAACGACGTCGGGGGAAGGAAGCCACAGCTGCAAGTAAACGGACAGAGCTAAGAGAGGTCCTTGGGTCAAGAACCTTGATTTAGAGTTCCAGACTACTGTCATTATAGGTGAGTCATTAGGCCTGGAATCGCACTAATAACACATGTATCAGTGAAAAATCAGAACTTGAATGCTGATCCTGAATAATTAATGTGCAGTCAAAAAGTAAAATTTTTGTTTGGCTATATAAAACCAGCTTTATGTTTGTTATTTATGTCTCATTACCATGAGACAAAAAGAATTATATGCAATTATGTATCAGATTGACATAATTCTTTAAGAGCAAATTCTGTCTTCAAATTTTCTAATATATAATGAACTAGAAGGCATAGAGGAAAAGATTTGAAAGCCCCAGTCCTGTTGCTTATTAACTACAATCTTGGTACCTTGCCTTCTCTGTGCCTGTTTCCTTGACCATAAAATAATACCTGCCTCATTTGTCTCATAGGGTTGATGTGAGAATTAAGACACAACATGTGAAAATGCTTTGGAAACTGCAAGTGTCTTATGCACAGAGGCACCATTATCATTCGCTTTCTTAGGATGGGCCTTGCAGTCCTGGTCATTAGCTGCCATCTGCCCTCTTGCCTTCCTCCTTGTTCACTTAGGTGTCCCTCAAGGACCTAACTACGTGTTCACCATACTGAATCTTTTTTTTTTTTTTTTTTTTTTAATGTATGTGGGTAGTTCCCTGGCTGGGAATTGAACCCAGGCCACAGCATTGATAGCGCCAGCACCGAAGCCTTAAGCCACTACACCACCAGGGAACTCCCATACTGAATCTTAAAAAGCTATGCAGACACTAACATATCCTAATTCCTATCAGTTCCTAAAGGAAGAGGTTGTTCCCTCATTGTGCTTGAGACATCACCAAGCACTGGGAGGAAGGGAGGGTAGTAACAAGGCTTATTTCCACCAGGTAGTTAATTCATTTTATCAAAAAAAAAAAAAAGTTTTAGACTTTTTCTTTGTATAAGGCACTGAGACGGGCTCAGTGGGATGCAGCATTGTGCATCTAAAATAATCTCAGCTGTGGAGTCTGGCTGACTACTTGTTCAAGTCCAGATCTGGCCATTAATTTAGCTATGCAGCTTTGGCAAGCTTGCTCTACGCGATTCAAGTTCCTCTTCTGTATTAGGAGTTATTACCTATTTTGCAGCATTATTGAAACAATTTTAATTAATGCTTGAGTGATTGGCATGTGAGTTCAGAGATGACAGATAAGCAACAAGGTCCATTTCAAGCCCAAAGTATGGTAACAGCTGTTGATGAAACATAACCAACGGAAAGGTGCAGAGAGGGAAGGGACAGCTTGAAAAAACAGTGAGGGTCTTTTTCCCGACAGCACTCAAGTAGCCGCTGAATGATCACTGTGAAAGGTGCTTCAGAAAGCATTTCTGTTCAACCCTAAGATCTCTTCAATTTTGAAGGTCATAAAAAGAAATGTCTACTTTAAAGAGAAAAAAATTATATAAGTTCAAATACCAAAAGGTAAAGATGCACTAATAGTGTTTGTGTTGTAGTTATACAAATGGAACAAATTAGAGAAGATCAGTGATTGCTTCTAAACTGTCACTAACAATATGATTTAAAGGTTTACTGTAGTCTAGGTATTTTTAATTTTTCTTTTGGTAATAATCCACATGGTTGATGCTAAAAAAGGCAATATTAGGACATTCAATGGTTTTCAAATATGAAACCTGTTTGGGTTTAGAATACAGAAATAGGTGAGTTTGCATGCTAGTAATTTTTGTGCTCTGATGTGCTTTAGAGACAAGAATAGTAGACTGAGTTTTATCAATTAACTACAATCTGTTCCTAGTACCAAGGTTTTCTTCTGCCTTGCTATGTGACCATGAGCAGGGCTTTAACTTTCCCATGCTCAAATTTCTTACTGACTCAATGAAGTCATCACCTTCCTGTCAGGGAGTACATGTTAAACATTTTGAACTCCTGAGATTAAGGCCAACTGCTACTGGGATTATATTTATTCAATAATTAAGCAACTCTAAGCAGCTCAAGTACAAGTTATTAATGAAGAGAAAGGCAAATGTTGTCTGAAGCAAAATTTGCATAAAATCTAATAAATGATTTTCCTAACTGTGCAGTGTAGACCCTGGGTTCCCATGAGGGAGAATAAAGGACACCTCTTAGCTTTCCAGGTTTTCCCCTACCATGATATAAAAACCTACTCCAATACTGATAAGATAAATTCATATACTTCCATAAAGATAACTATCCCTGAGATAAAGCAAATCCGCCATTTGCTTAGGCGAAATGGTTTTTAGATTCCCTTCTTAAAACTTATTTGACCTCTTCCCTCTATCCCAAATCCCTAAGACTTTGAAAAAAAACCAATTTGGAGCTCTTTCAAAAGGTTTATTTGCTACAGAATTGCTTGAGCCCACCAACAAGATGAATTCAGGGTTTTTGTGTGTAAAGGATTTTGCTCACTGCTTTTTTTTTACAAGTGCTTCAACAGTCAAAAACTAATTCTTTTTGCCAGCATTTGGCATGACTAGGAGAGGTTAGAAAAAGTAAGAATTTATAGAATTAGATATCTAAAAATAGAAAAAAAAAAAACCCTGAATGTTTAAACATTCCTCATTTGGACAGGTCCTGAGTTTAAATTACATTCATCAGCAAAAAGAACTGTTTTAGGTCAGAAATGCTCAATTTTATAACTCCAGATCCTGACCTTGGACTTGACTGGTGAGGACTCCATGCAGTACATGAATGTCAGGAAAGATGCCATTCAGATGGCCATTTTCTGGCATGTGTCCTACATGGTTTGTGAAGTTCCAAAGCCTTAAGCCGCTACACCATCAGGGAACTCCCCCCCCCCCCCCCCCCCCCCCCCCGCCGCCTTTTTTTTTTAATGTGGGTAGTTCCCTGGCTGGGAATTGAACCCAGGCCGCAGTGTTGACAGCGCTGAAGTCTTAGCCACTACACCACTGGGGAACTCCCTGTGAAGTTTTATAAATCACTCAAACCCAAATCTCCTGGTTCTCTGATATCGAGTGTCTTAATCTAATTCTCAGTGCTTTTAAAAAACAAATAAACAAACATTTTCCCTGCATGATCATACATTTAAATATTTGTTGAATACAGAGAAACCAAGTATGGGTGTGAATTAACAATTCAGCAATGATGCTGTGAATCTCTGGACGGCTAATGTAAGCTGTAAGAAAAGTCCCTCGCTGGCTCTGCACTTGCTGTGTGCACCAGAAGTGACCATCAGGCAAGGTCAGCCAGAAGAGGGTGTGAACCCCAACAGCTGCTCGATGGGTTTAAATCGCCACTCATCTGCCTCCAGCTCTTCTACCAAACCAGCTAGTTTTTCCATCCGAGCAACTTGCTGATCTGTAAAAAGTCAAGGGGGTAATGTATAATATAATACAGCTTACTTCTTATGAGACAGTCACCAACCACCGACATGACCATTGGTTTAAAAGTAATTTCTAGAAGAAGTTTTTTTCTCCCATGTTCTAATAATGGGATCTTACTCTGTGTTGCTCAGAAGACTTAATCTTAAAAAAAAATGCAGTATTTACCCTCCATGTCCTCATGATATGCACTAAGGTCCTAGGGTTAGAGGCAATTGCAGCTTTCGCCCCCCCCACAGTATGCCTTCAATGGAGAGATGGTCTGGTGGGGTAACATAGTTCCCTGATGGATAAAAGAAGGCCTGGTGAGGCAGGATGGAACAGAAAAGGTGCTACCAGGGTCTCAAGACCTATGTCACTAGGTATCACATATGTCCTTGAAGATGAAGATGACAATGGTAACCAGTAGAGGACAACAATAAAAGGTTTCAGAAAGGAGAGGAAAACACAACATAAGAGGAGTAGGAAACATTATCTCCCCTAGAAAACTAAGCCTTTTGACTTCAAGTTTAAGCCTTAATGTAGACATTGTGTCTGGATTAAAGTTTAGAATGTTCTTGTCTGCAGTAATTTAGAAAGTCCACTAAAACAACCTTGCTGAGTTTTGGGAATTTGACATAGAGCACAATGACCTTTCTGAATTCCCTTCTACCCCACACAATAAATTTATTCTTACACTTAAGTACATAACACTCATGTGCTTACCATGTTTCACCTGTTTAAGTGTAGATGCCACTTGATAGCTGAAAACA
This sequence comes from Lyroderma lyra, assembly GCA_004026885.1. Taxonomy (NCBI): domain Eukaryota; kingdom Metazoa; phylum Chordata; class Mammalia; order Chiroptera; family Megadermatidae; genus Lyroderma; species Lyroderma lyra. The sequence continues at coordinate 69,275 of PVJL010003066.1, forward strand.
GATTCACAGAGGAATCTCTCAGAGCCATCTACAAACAAGAGAGAAAAGGTTTAATCAGCTCTAAGGGTTTTATGTTTCCTATAAACCAAGTAAACATGCCCATTCTTTTCCTTGCTTTTACACTCAGGGTCAACTTTTTAGTGTTTACATGGAGGGCTTCTGTTTCATTTAGAACTAACAGTGCTCTGTAAAAAAGCTACTTTTTCTATACCTAGAATATTAAAATAGTCCATCTTCTTGTTTAAGAGTTTAAAAATAGAGTTTAAAAAAACAAAAACAAGAAACCTCAGCCTGATGTTCTGGTCAACATTTCCCCCGTCCCAACCTGATAGTTTCTTAATGTTCTTCTCTTCCGTATGTCAGGCAAACACTGACAGCTGACACATTTGGCCATGTGACCCCTGTGCTATCAAAACACAGAAGTATACTGAAACTCTAAATTATTTTCATTCTAAAAAGTAAAGCTGAGGGAAAAATAGTGTTGTTGATTTTTAGCATATCAAATTACATCACTGTGACCACGACAAAACACTGCTGGGAAATTTCATTCTGTAAACGCAAATTGTAACCTTGATTTTCTAAGTGAACCAAAAACATTGCAATTTGGTTGGTGATAAGAGTATAGTGCAATTTCAGAACCTAGCATTGTACTGGTGCCAAGTACTGGCAACGAGAAGGTAGCTAACTCAGCCACGACAGCACTTGGGAGATGATTGTGCAATATAAGCTAGTTCATGTTATTCCTTGTCAGGCAAGGGCTGATTCAGCAAAACATATCCCCAAAGAGACACAAAGCTCATGTAGGAAAATGTGACTTTTAGAAGCGTAGCTCAAGCCATTTTGAAAAGGTTCCTTATTGCAAAAATCCTAAAACAAATGGAAGGAGAGGACACAGCTATTTTTTTTTTTAGGTGGTAGTTCATGCCAGCACTACTAGGTGTCAAGCACTCACCATCAATCATGGGTTTGGTGTGTCAGCCAGGTATTAAGTGACAAGGAGTTAGGACTACCACATTCTGGCTTCATGCTGAGTTTCATACAAGGCAGACCTTATTTCAGAAGTCATGGTAAACAATAAGAAAACTACAGGTAGTGTGTCCAAATGGCTTGACTATACAGCCAAGAGGGCTTCTGTCTTAAAAACTGATGCAACAAAAACAAAAACAAAAACCCTGAATGAAAATACAATTATTTTCATACACATTGTGTATTATTTCAAAATATAATTTATTTCATTAAGTGATGTGCATTTCAGGGAGTGTTAACATTCTTTAAATTCAACCTCTTTTCTACATATTGTGATACATGGGATATGATTCTATCTCTTCCCTTCATCCTCATTCCTCCGGCTGAATGTAAGTTATCTGTGGATAGATTATCTAACTGAGCAAAAAAATTTTATTTTCAATTAACTGAATATTGCACTGACTGTCCAGTTTAAAGATCTAGGGAAGCTAATGATATCACTGAGCATTTTAGATCGTTGCGCAGCAAACAACTATGAATTCCAGTATAAGAGGGACTGTGTGAACATTTGACACCAACGATGCAATTTATTATGACTCTTCTGTGTAGATATGCCAGTGTTCATTATCTGATTCATACCCTTGCTTAAAGAGTCAAATTATAACTCACATTTTATTTTAGAAAGGGCAAAGCGCAGAGAATTAGAGGTCACTTCTCAGGTGGTTTGATCCCGAACTATTCTGAACTTTAGGATCTCACACAAGAGAGTGGAGATTATGGGCTATGAGGATCAGGCCGAGATGTATTTGGAAGCTCTTGGGAATGCTACCTTCTGCTTACATTTAATCACAGGTGCTATTAGGATAAAATGCTTAAATTAGGACATTTGCCTATTTCCCTTGGTAATAAACTTCAAAGCAAAAGGATGTAAACTAATCTTTCAAAAAGGCAGTCTATATGCCTTTCTGTATGCCTCTGCCACTATCGCTTTCCCACTCTCTATGCCTGTGGAGCACACTTTTGCTGATCTGCAGCTCTGTATTAACCACAAGCCCACTGCTTTCTAGCCACATCCGATTAAACGTGATATCTATACCAATCTAAAGCCTGGGATCTCTCTGGAGAGGAATCAGCCTGGGGCAGTCTGTCTTGCATTTAGCAATTGTAATCACACCCTTTGTAATACAACAAGTAGAAATATATCAGTTTTCCTTGGGGGGGAAAAGCAAAGATTATAAATAGTGAAAAGGTCAATAAGTTGCCCAAATCTGACACCACTGCAACTCTAATAAACAGGATGCAAACAAATTCATTTAAAAGAATATTACCTCACAACAGGCAATTAGACAATGTCAGATAATTTATACTTCAGTGGCCTACAATGTCAATAAAATTCAGCCACTTCTGGGCTGGAAGGCAGTGTCTAATTTGCTCATTAATAATTGGGTGAGGACAATATTAGCCAAGGGCAGGAGAATGTTGAAAACTGTGGTGTCCTGCTTTTGTTATCAGAGAGTACAGTATGTAGGTGCACAAAAAGGTTAACTCACAAGGTTAACTGCAGGTTATTTGGGTTTATTATCCTAGAGTTAGGAGGATGAAAGATCAAGTTGAACCTGTTAAGATTATAAACAGCATCCAACCTTGATTCCTGATTGTTTTTGTTCCTTACTCTGAACAGGCAACTCTTCCTACTCTATTTTCATACTCAATTAAAATACAGTAAAAAAATGGTCAGGTACATGGTGTGTTCATTGCATAATAGTATCACCTATAAACATGATAGAAGATGCTTCCAAATTTAGTATACGTTATTAACCACATTAAGGAATACTCTTTTAACATTCTTGATTTAATCAGAATAGTTCAGGGATTGCCATCTCTAATTTTTCACAGTCTGTCCTTAAAATGTAAGCATCTTTAAATAGGGTGAAACTTTAAACCTAAAAAAATGAATCAAAACTGTGCATTGTGAATTTAAACTTAATATAAATTCATCGTACACTAGAAAGCCAACACATTCCTTCATAAAGCATACTGGGATGGAATAAACATAGAACTCTATCTTGTTAGAACATCAACATTTAGAACATGTCAGAAATCTTTTAATGTTTGTTAAGTATTCTGAGGTATGGTGACAAAGAATGCTTATAGCTTTGAGACTAAGGAGGTACCTCCAGTATTAAACTCCTTCTGTAGCTAGGATTTAAATGACTTCAATCTCAGTCCATTGTTACACATTTGTTCTTCTTCTGCAGCTATAAAACTCATTAAGCAACTTAAATGCCTCAAAGTTTTCATTTGTTTTGTGGGGAACTTCCTAAATACCTGCTCTCTGCTGCATATAACTGAAGTCTTAATATATTTTTAGTGCCAAATATGGTAAACAAGGCCCCAATTATTCACTCCCTCCAAACCAAATGATACTATTTAGTTAACAAAATTGAAGAAAATGAAAAAGCAGAAGTACATAAACCTCGGATGTATCACTAATTATGCTACCTGGTCTTCTACTTGACTAATTATGATTTGAACCAATTCTAGAAAGTCTTACGGTCCGTTTTCCCATGTTTTCCTGTCAAAATGATCCCTGTTTGCCCTGGCTTAACCAAAAACTCTGCTTTTTATTATACTTGATATAAAAGATCACCCCTCAGAAGCTGACTCCTAATTATAGTCTGTACCTTTCTCAGAGACATTTTCAGATTAAATGTACTTACTGAAATTTGCAATATGTAAAGCAAAAAAGATCTATAATTAAGGATAAAAATGCTAGAATTGAGTAGATAGTGAATCCTTAACAGGTTCTTTGCTGATTTTTTTTTTTTTTTTTTTGCTGATTTTTTTCAGCATATCATGACTAGTTTAATAGTTAATGACCATTTTCATGAGAATCCCCGGCACCCTGAAGTAATTTAGAATCCCTAAGGTGAGCCAGAAATGTTCATTTAAATAAGTTCTGCAGGTGATTTTTATGCTACCTATTAAAAAGCTTATTGATATGGCTCTTAAAATGACATAGATCTGATGAATTCCAGGTACCAGTGCTGTTTCAGGCTTACAGCCTATGCCCTGATATTGTACAGCCAGTTTGCAAATATGTGCTGAATAAAATGGTGGATAGTGTGATGTAAAATTCAGTTCCAGTGCTAGAAACACCAGAGTACTGTCCTGCAGTGGACCAGCATAGTCTTCTCCCCATATAGTAGTAATACGTTAGTTATTATTTCTTCTTCAAACTTCTTTGATGGGGTTAATATATTTGTAAATTAACTACATAAGAAAAAAAAAAAAAAGACCTACTAACCATAGGGAGAAGACTGGTGCCAGGATAAAACAAACTGAACAGGAGGTGAAAAGAATTCCTGGTTCCTGGGCTGACTTTGTTTTTAACATGGTCAAATCACTTTAACTGTTCTGGGTTTAAATACCTCTAGGTGACCTCCTTGATTTCCATCCAAATTTTTTTCTGCTTCTGGAGAGAGATTTATGTTTTGAGGATATTACTTTGAAATGGGGACAAGAGATGAAATGTGGAGCTGAAATCAGGGCAAATTCATGTCTCATCCACTTAACAGCTTCTTTTCAATTAACATTCATTGCAGGACTGAATTCAATTATTCAGCAAAAAGCAGCATGAGATCACCTTCTAACATCTCTCCAGCCCCTTTGGGGTAGGTGAAAAGGGCTTTCCGTGGTGGGGCAAGGTCTGAGACACTGAAACCTGATCCAGTGACAGAACTTCCACTGACCCCACCAGCTGAGGAGGATGATGAAGAGGCAGCCATTTCCTCTCAGTAGAATTCTCACTCCACTACAGAGAAAGAAAAACAGCAATTAGCAAGTTTACGGGAGTGAGATTGACAGCATTTCATTCTAGCTACCATAAAAGCCAGCGTAAGTTTAGTAAAGAATTTGCTACCCTTTTTTCTACTCTCTCTACTCCCACAATCTTTGGCTGATGCTTCAGGCCAAAATGTCACTCAGGATTTTAAGTGAAGCTATGTTTATTCTTAGTTTTTCTACTTAAAACTCTGTTTCCTATGATGAGCAAACTGTTTATGTTGCTTGGGATTGACTGTGGGTGATTTATGGGTTATGAAGGGGTGAAGGACAGTGCCAAGGTAGCAATTTGACTGAGGAAATAAATTATATGAGGATAAAACAACCATGCCTCATAGGACAGTTTGTCTTGGATACATCCTGACTAAGACACACCAAAAATTCACTTAGGTTATTTTCCAAATAAAATTCCAGAATAACACCATGTTCTGTTCCCAAGGAAGGGGAATGGTTAGGAAATACATATTGGCCCTTTCATTAAAAAATAATTTAAACTTTTTATCCAAATGTAATTCACAAATTGATCACTTGGTGGCGTCCCAAAACTGGAACAAAAAAGCTCAGGAAGTGATCTCAGATTTTGTGGCCTATTAGTAATATAAAGGGGCAGCTGTGTTTAATCCTGTCCTATCAAAAATAAAAAAGTCCAAATGTAGATGAGAAAATCTAAACTGAATACATGACTCCTTACAAACGTTCAAAAAAAAAAATACTACTTTTGCCATAGTAGCTTACACTACACATTTACCAGATTCTAAAAATTGTGTTTTCTTAAAAACATGGTCTAGTAATGTGCTAACAACTTTCTGCCAATATGGAGATGTTCTAATGTTCCATTTCCACACTGTTCAATATGGTAACCACTAGCCTCATGTGGCTTTTAAACTAGTATGATTGAAAAACTGTATTTTAAATTTTATTTGATGTTAACTGAAATTTAAATAGCCACATGTGGCTAGTGGTTACTGTATTAAGTGCACCTCTAGTATTTAGACTAAAAAAATGACTTTACACTGAATTTTACATTTTAAAATGGCTAGTGATTAATTTATGTTAGGTGATTTTAGCTCAATTTAAAACAATAAAAATGACTTTAAATGGATTTTAAAAATCAATTTCCCTCTTTATAATGATCAGAGAAAATTTTAGCTGAAATTTTTGCTAGTTGCAAAGTGAAAACATTATAAAAAGTTGAAACATTTTTGAAAAAAGAGAAACAATGAGGAAATGCTATGTAGATATAATCCTATATAGACATAAACCAGCTTCCTAGCAAGAAAAATGATATACTGTATATTTCTGAAAATCTGGCTGTTCCGTTTCCTTAATTTTGTGATGACAACTTAAGGCTCTGAAGGAAGCAGAGTTTAGTTTCTGATTTCATTATATGTCTATAAGTAATATTGATTAATACTGAAGTGGGATATGGGAACAGTAAAGCAACTGCTATAATCTGAATGTCAGCCTATTTAGAAATCAAATTGACTAATGACATTTTCAATTTTGTTTCAGATATCTTTCCTTTTTCCCTCTGAGCTCTCTCTTGCTAAATTATATTCATATTCATAGAACAACAACTTTTCAAGTTAGATTCATATCCAATCCTTTGGACCACACTAGCTCAAAATATAACTTGAAATTTTTAAATGCTCTTTTAAAAAGAACTTAAGCAGTGATAGAACAGATCCAAATTTCTAAGTGGATTCCTGTTGGGAACTAAATAAAGTATACAGACAACTCTGCTGTCTTTTGGAGAGTAGCTCACTCTTTATTTCCCATCAGTTTAGCACAGAACCACAGTGAACTTTTACATATCTTACCTAAGAATTAAAATTCTAATCTTTTCTCTATATCTTGATATATGCTTTATTAATTTGCAAATGCAAGGATTTTACATTTTGAAATTAAGTTGCTTAGCAGAGCACTCAAGATATTGTTAGAGTGAGGACAGCTTCAAAGGCTAGAAACAGCATTAACTTCTAAACTGAATATAATCAAACCAATTCCTTTACACACATTTTCTTCCAAATTCAGAACTATTATCATTCAATACACAAAACAGCCAGGGGTGAAAACTGGAGTACAGCATTAGCATAAAGCTACCTTTAACATAAAAAGCAGTTCTCTGCTGAGGTAGAAAGATGCACCTAAATGATTTCTAGCTTTAAAAAATTTAGGTTAAATTTTGAATGCTTTCAGCAAGCAGGTGATAACAGGAGTTAAAGTGAAACTAACAAATGCTAGTTTGTAACTGCTCTATGAAGGCAGGCATTCTGATTGATCATCAGAACCAAGTAGCTGCTGATTTAAATAAATGTCTGCTACATGAATTAAACATTTCACAGGAACCACTAGATTCCTTAAAGGTCATCTAATTCAACTCCCTCATTTTTTTAGATGACAAAACCAAAGAGGTGTAGAGACTTTAGTTTATTTGCTGTGATATTTTTCAAGCAATGACTTTGCTGGCGTGTCATGTAAGAGGTGAAACAGCATAGTGGTTAAGAGCTCAGACTTTGAAGCCTCTCAAGCCTGTGTTTATGTCCTGGTTTTGCTGCTTAACTTGCTGTATGAGTCTAGACAAATCATTTAACCTCTGTTTCTCAGCTGCCTCATCTCTAAAATGGGGATAATAATAGTACCTACCTCAGAGGTGTCATGAAGGTTTATATAATTAAAGCATTTGGAACAGCTACAGGCACTGTAAACACTTAACAATATTAGCTATCCAAAAATCACTAATGGATATTTACTCTTGAATCTTTGTTTTTTCTCTATGCAGATCCCAGTTTTTCATACTTACTATGCCTTAATGAGTGTTCATGGGAAAATTTTCATTCTCTCCATCTGACACTGAGTCAGCAAGCTCCTAGAGGGGGAAGAGTTCGCTCAGGAGGAGGGAAAATGCCCTCCCTCCATTAATGTAATTCACGTTTTCATTTTTATGGTTCATGATTCTAGGAAGAATCCCTTGATCTAGAAAGAAGGAAGCTGTTGTTTCTCTAGCCTCAAGGCCTAGCACAGCACCTGGACCACATTTCCAGAAGGATGATGAAGAAATGAAAGAATACAGGGCTAGCAACTCAGCAAAGGCTATGCAGGGGATAGAGAAGCTTGCTGTCAAGAAGGTTGGTCCATTATTGCTTTTTCTTCCTAACTCTGCAGATGTATTTACACAACTCTCTCTCCCACTAGGCTGCCAGACCCAAGACAGGTGGCTCGGTAAGATTTTATTGAATGAATATTTATGATGAAATACCCTGGAGTTTGGCCTTATCGGGGAAGCTCGGGCTATTGGCAATGGAGATTCTCGCAGGAGAGAAACACAGTCTGGGGTTGGGGCCACACTTAGATGATTAAACATTTACTTCATGTACAACAGAGATGACCTCGTATTCATGAAATACTTCCCTTCCTAGCGGATACTACCTATTTTGTTAAAAGAATCTTCCCTTTCGAAAAATTTTCCTATCCAAAAGATGATGAAAGAGGTACCCTGGTACAATGGCAAATTATAAGCAATCATTAAATTTCATCATCAACAAATCCTTCCACTGTGTTCCATTTAAACAGCGGGATTAACATTCAAATAGACGGCTGCAGCTAAAACCAGGTCGGGTGGAAAGAAGGGAGTGAAGAGGGGAGGGGTCAAAACGCTAGCGGTTCCCAAGATTATTTCAAGCCACATTCCCCCTCCCCCGCTCGGACCCAGGGAGGCAACGCCATTGGCGCCATCCCATTGCGCATGCACCCCATCGGCCCGCATGCGCACTCAGTCCAGCGCGGCCTGAGGAAATTTCCTCTTACACGCCCTCTGCGGCAGGCTCCTGTTGGTCCGCCTATCTACTCCATTTTACTAGTCCCCGCAGGTAGGATCCCAGGGATAACTCCCTTTCCACCAAGCTTCCTAGAGTCCCTGCGCCCTCGGCCACTTACCTCAGCGGTTTTGGCACTTTCCCCTACAGCCCCGCCCCCCAGGGCCGAGCAGTTGCGCTGACAACGATTGGGACGGCTGTGTGCTCGCGCTCGTGTTATGGTGGGCGTGGCCGGGGTGGGGAGGTGCTCCCGAGGAGGACTTCCGGGTTCTTTGGCTTGTCTCACTACCGCCGTTTACTTGGAGCCCCGGACTCTACTCGCTTTTGCGTACTCGTTTTTTTTTTTGCTCGCTTTTGTGATTAACTTTCCCCACATATTGCAGGCTTTCTGCTTTCTTCTCTCTCTCCAAACCACCACAAAGCAGAGTTAAATTGGCTATTTCCCCTTTCTGAGCAGTCTCGTATCCCAGGACGAGATAGCGAAGGCAGATGAAGAATTTGCTCTTTCTGAAGCACCTTCTTCCAGAGCTCATGGTCTGAAGGCCTCTCCTTGACATTAAAAAATATTTTTTGAGAGGTCCTGGGGGAATAAGTAGTAGGGTGTAATGTCATTAAACTTGCTAATTATACCCACTCTCCATTCAACTATTTTTCTTCTATGTTATTTCTCACAACACGAAAATCTCTCCTTGGTTCTGTAAGCAGACTACCAATTAAAGTGACTTGCTGTGGGTTGGACTGAGTGTTAGTGTATTTATTATGGATTGATTTGTTTTCTCTGGACTTTATGTATTTCGGGCTTCAGAACTGTCCAACCTATGTAGTAGGAACATTGGTTGAACTTAAATACAGCCCATAAGCAACTCTTGTTGCCTGAATTATTGCTTCATTAAGTAATAACTAGAAGCTTGGCTTCCCTGTGAGTGATGTAGTTTGTTGGGCAGTGACCTACAGAAATAGGGTTTAAGAATCAAGTTCGTTAAGTCATTTTAATTGTTTTTATAGGTAACTGTATCTAATTGTAGGGTATGTATTTCAAGCACCTCTGAAAGTACTTAGGGCCTTTTTTTCCCCCCTGAAGGATAAGTGTATTAAATATCCCTAATTCTCCTAATTATACTGGATAGAAAGGATGAAACACTTTGTAAATGCTTAGATTAAACACAGAAGGTTGCATTTTACTCTTTTTAGATTAAAGTAATAAATAGACCTCTGTTCTTTCAAAATCATGGACAGGCTGCATATAAAGGGCTCAGTATCTTTTAATTACGGTATTTGGAGCTCTGAATAGTTTACAAATTGGTGTCTAGACTGAGCAAGGAATGGAATAGTGTAGCGGAAAATGTAGTAATTGATTTAAAACAGCTTACAGATAATGGAAGTCTAATGGAAACAGAGCTGCCTTTGCTTAGGATGTTCTGTGAATTGATGCCCAATTACTGTGTCCTTTCAGGCCTACATAATAATCCATGTAATAGATATAGGGTTTTTATTTCTCATTAAAATAAAAGGTAAGATGATCATTTATTTTTTAGGATATCACTGGAATATTTGGAGAAAGTATCATGGAAGTTCTGCGCCCACAGCTTATAAGAATTGGTGGACGGATTTATAGGAAGAATCCTATTCAAGAACAGACTTACCAACATGAAGAAGAGGATGAGGACTTCTATCAAGGTAATCCTTGTTGCTTTTTGGCTACATAAGAAGTAAAATGTTCTCTGTATTGTGGAAGCAATCCTCTGTTTTGTTTCAGTGTAGTACTTCTGTGTGAGCACTGAAATTTGAGATGATTGGTCTCTCATAGATCTACTTGTATCGATATCTAAGGGGACTGATGAGCTTTGATGCGGTATTCTCAGTTGCAGTTGATTAAATCATGTTTCATCTTTGTACAAAAGCTTAAATTAATAAGGGGTAACTTTAGTTATCTATTAATATTAACCATTAATATTCTGCGACAAAATTGACTTCCTTTATCTGTAAAGTTGTGAAGTAATATATATAAATTATTGAAATAAATGAACATGTGTGAAATATTTTATCTAGTTCCCAATAATGTTAGCTGCTGTTATTGTTATTTTTCTTTTCTCCTTTCTAGTCATATACAGGCAGTTCCAAATACACAATGAACATAACTTTATTATTATGTAGGGATAATTTTAAGAAATAAACTCAACAGTCAAAATGGATTATAAATATTTTCAGGTTAATTACTTTGGGCTTGGCTTTAATGCATAAATAGGCAGGGTCTTTCAGATTCTGTGTTTCCCGTTTCTTTTGCTTTATAAAAGTATTTTTCATTGGGCTCTAAGCCTTTGGGGTTAGTCTCGCTCTGATGCTCCCCATTGTTTCCCTTCAGCCTTGGAGCCTGTGAGCTCCCTTATTTCACCCTCCTGCTCTCTTTGTTTCTGCTATATGGAGTAAGTTCTCCTAGTATTACTCCTATTTTATTCACTGGAGTAATTTTATGTCTTAATACTAAAAACAACTGAGTTACACATTTTAAGAGGTTGAAGTTTATGTTATGTGAATTATATCTATATAAAAATAGTAAATTTTTTTATTGTGTTACAGTTTTCTGGGAGAAAACAATTGGGAGAAACAGTTGTATGTGCATACTGCTTTTCTAAGGTTTCAAGACAGGAAGATTTAAAATAAGTCACGTGTCTTTTTATTATTTTTCTTCTAAGAGTAGGTCAGAGCAGTTTCTACAATGTACAATGTTGGGCTGTTCTTTTTGTGTGGTTGTAATGCTTTTCTTAAACCTGGAGGGTAGTTGACAGTTGGGGAGAAGACTGTTGTCCACAGAACATTGGCTCTGAGCAAGATGTTACGGTTTCTGTGCAGGCTTCATGGAGTCTGCAGAAGAGCCCTGTGATGGCTGCGAGGTGGTGCAGACCCAGCAAGGTTTCCAGTGTACGGTGAAGGCCCCCAGTCTCCTCTACAAGTGAGTGAAGCCCCTGGCAGCTTCATGAGGAGGCACTGCTAGAAAACTCAGCAGGAAGCTGACTCTTCTCTCTTCCACACTTAATTTCAGTGCTTGATTACTAATGACAAAATAATTTATTGTTTTATGTCCTGGAATTTCTAAGGACTGATACAGATCAGTTTCATTATTTCATATGTACCACTAATTCCTGTAGATTTTGTCTCTTAAATAACTTTTAAATCCACCTCTTATCTCTTTTTTTGTTGCCACACTGCTGCCTCTTCTGTGGATTACTTCAAATAGCCTACTTACTGGTCTCTCCACATTGATTCTTGCTTTCCTCCCTATCAGTTCTTCACATTAAGGATGGAATGATTTTTTTTTTAATTCATTTTTATTGTTAGACTTATTGGGGTGACATCTGTTAGCAAGGATTACATAGGTTTCAGGCATACAATTCTACAGTGCATTGTCAACTTGATGTATAATAAGTTCACCACCTAATGTAGCTTCTCTTTCCATCACCTTATATTTAGCTTCCCCCCCTCCTCTCCCACCCTGGAATGATTTTTTTAAGGCAAATCTCATTATTTACTACCTTTGCTTAAAATCCACCCACATTCTTCTGTTGAAAATGGATTTCTTCCCCTTACAATAAAGAGAATAAAACTACCAAAGCCTCTTTAATCTTGAGGCTCTTGAGCAATTTTCCTGCTCAAGTCCCCTCCTACCTCTTAGGCATGTACTTTCCCCTTGCCTCTCTAGGCCCTTGAGCCACTCCTACTGGGGTCCACACCTACCCCTTTGGAATGTACTTTCCTTTTTAATAAACGTATCTCTTTGTTTCACCTTATTTTCCTTTTAATAAACTGGTTTCACCTCTTAAAAAAAAGAAAATGGAATTCTATTCTGTTAGATTAATGGCCAAAATCTTGAACATGACTTTACAGGCCCTGCATTTTTCAGTTACAACTTAACCATTCTTTCCCTGGCTTTGTACTTAAGCCCGGCCTGGTTTTCTTCAGTTCTAAATATGCGTTGGGATCCTTTTTGCCTTAGAGCTCTGGCATATTGCTGTTCCCTTTGCCTTATAATCTCTTCTCTTGCTTACCTAGTTGTATTCTTCCTTAGGGAAGTTTGCTTTGACACCATTATCCTCACCAACCACATTGATGACCCTACTGTATGTTTTTATAACACCCTCTGTTTTTCCTTTGTAGCATTTCTCAGTCTGTGTTTATATTTATTTTTGTGCTACTTGATGTCTCCCCTCCACAGGATGAGAAGGCAGGCATGTATCTATTCCATTAATTCCCAGTGTTTATCAAAGACTGATATGTTTTGGGCAGGGCGGGGGGCGGTAGATGCCTAGCCACTACACCACCAGGGAACCCCCTGTTATACTTTTTCCAGAATCATTGTTATCAGTTGCTTGGAAACTTTGTGATCACTTCAATCTGTGCTTTTGTGCCCACATTCTGTCCCATGTTAACCACTAATATATCTAGTTTATGTGGCTAACTGGCTTCTTTTGATCTTATGAGGGTGTCTGGAAAATATCCAGCCATAAATGCCTCTATTTTTCATATGAGATGGCTGGATACTTTGCATACAGCTCTCGTATACCTCTGAGGGATAGGCTGGTCTAGAAAGTACATAAATTGTTTTTCTGTTGTGTCTGATGAATTAGGTCTGTCCAAGTTCCCCATATATGAGAGGAGATCTACATATATGGAATCATATACCTTTAAACTTCAAAAGTCAATAATTTCATTTTCATCAATCTTGAGAGTATTCTGAAATACCTATAAAGGATGAAGTTCATCTCCTGGAAAACATGACAGCTCACTTTCCTCTCGGGTTCCAAAGACATTTTCTTCTAAGAACCATGATTTGAGGAAGTCATGGCCCAGGTTCCTGATAAAAGCAATGTAACATGTCGTATTTAATGTGTATATCTGCAACTGCCAAGGTGTGTCAAAATTCCTTAATTTTTTATTCTAACTTGATCTTTTAAATATATTCTAAATACTCACTGTGTACCAGATGACTTGAATATTAGATTGGATATTGGTTCTGCTAAACCCTAATTAATATACAATATAGACATTACCTGGCTAAACTAATAGATAATCAAAGCCTAATGGTGGTAACACTTATCTATTGCTTAGATCCACTATTGTGGTTCTCAACCTCAGGTGCACATTAGAATCACCTGGGGAGTTTTTAAAATTCTTTTACATCTTTTTTTTTTTTTTTTTTTTTTTTTGTATGTGGGTAGTTCCCTGGCCGGGAATTGAACCCAGGCTGCACCGTTGACAGCGCCAAAGCCTTAGCCACTACACCACCAGGGAACTCTAATATAGTGAATATTTTAGACTTTCCATGTAAACTTCTTTTGAGTCTGACTCTATTCTTAACTGGAAGGATGCCATTGTGGGCTTAATGAGGATAGTATGGACTGTACTGACTGAGCTTGTATCAGTCACTGGGAAGTCCTTTTATATATGATCACATTGAATCCTAACAACAACCTTATGATACTTAGGTATTAGTCACTCCATTTTTATAAGTGAGCAAATAGACTTACAGTGGTTAAATGACTTACCCAAGGTTTCTTTGATTTTAAAGCAAGCTTGTACAACCCATAGCCCCCAGGCCGCATGTGGCCTGGTATGGCTTTAAATGTAGCCCAACACAAATTCTTAAAACATTACGAAAATTATGCACAGACCTTTGTGTTTTGTTTTTTTTAGCTCATCAGCTATCCTCAGTGTTAGTGTATTTTATGTGTGGCCTAAGACAATTCTTTTTTTTTCTCAGTGTGGCCCAGGAAAGCCAAAAGATTGGATACCCCTGTTATAAAGCCTCTTTGACCTTGAACTACTTCCCTTTATATCGTGTGTAGACTATTAATAACACTTTGAACCACTTTTTGTGATAGGCTTGTCCATTAACAAGCTGCTATCAAATAGGAGCCTGGTTGAAAGCATGCCCTATTGATAAGGCCTTGAAAGACAAAGTTCTAACAGTTGGTAGAATAGAATCTCTAGCCCAACAGAGAGCAGAATGACATGGAAATTGTGGTGTTCTAATCCTCTTCTGAACATCTTGTTTTTTCAAAAAGTGGCTTACTACAGTAGATCTTAATGGAAATAATTGGGCTTGGTTAACCCATCTAAAAACAAATGCACAATTTTAGACACTGGGTACTGGGATTGAAATTATAAAGGCTGAAATACTTTTGATGATGGGGGTGTTTTATTTTTCTAACTTTACAGTGCTGTGATGATCTCTTTGTGCTTTATAGACTCTGAAACTTCTCTCCTGGGATCCAGTAGTGTCATTCATTGTAACACATTTAATGACTATGGGTTCCAGAAGATAACCTTGGATTGTCAGAATTATTTATACTAGGAGAGCTAGGCGAGTAATGTAAATGAATCAGTAGATAATTGAAGTGGAGTAGATGAAAAAGACAGTAGGGGGAGTAATGGAGACTGTGATGAGCTTATGTTCCATTTTTAAGGACAAGAGTCAGCCCCAGTCTTTTGTTGCCATGAGTTGTCAGATTTTCTAAGTTATCTAAAGAACCTGGAAATCTAAATTTATAGGTGATATTCCCCAATTTTTGAGTGAAATCTCCCAAATAAAACATGTCAATGTGAATTCAACCTCCTGAGGGTTACATGTTTATTCTTTGTGCCTTTGAATCTATCCTGAATGGTGGACCCTGCTCTTTGCTAAGCTCTTTACCCTTACTTAATTAATCAAGGATAATTCCCCTCAGATGAACTAACGATATAGTTAATTTGTTCTCTGAAAGGACAAGGTTCTCCTCCTTCTCAAACTAGTCCCATTGGTTGCTGGAATTGCTTTTGAGGCTATCCTTTCACTGAACTGCAGAACCAAATTTTAACGTAATTTTGAGAAGCAAACAGGTGTTGGACATAGTTATTCAAGCTATGCATTGAATTGGCTGTAAACATCATTTTGTCAGTGAGTTTTAACGCAGCACATTTTATAAAGCTGTATGACTTATATGTTCCTCTACAAATACTGAGCTTTTACTAAAGTGCTTTGGCGTAAGGGAGTATCTCTGGCTACATGTGATTTAAATATGATAGAATTCATTGTAGTGCATTTTTATGTAATCTCCTTTCACTAATTAATTTTTTTTTATATTATAGGCATATAGTTGGAAAGAGAGGGGACACTAGGAAGAAACTAGAAGTGGAGACCAAAACTTCTATTAGTATTCCTAAGCCTGGACAAGAAGGAGAAATTGGTGAGACCCAGTATATATAAGTTGTATTTGCAATCACTTTTGCGTGTGTATGGAATAATATATTCCAATTGAATTGTTTAGTGACTATATTCTTTATGAAGTTCTTTAGCTATTGGATTTTTGTGATACATGAATATCAGACTGCAAAATTAGGAAAGATGTAAGTATAGGACCTTGTCTTGATTGAGTACCTGGGCCTTCATTTTATGCTTTACCATGCACTGATGGGATAAAGCTTCCAGATTTCATTGTGTTAGGAGGTTTCTTTTATGCTTTAGTGATGGGTTAGTGAATTGTTTCAAATTTGAAGTAGAGAAAACCAGTAAGATCTGTGAATTTGAAATAAAGTTAAGCTCTTTCATGTTCTTCTTTTTTCACCTTGCTTTGTAAACTGGGAAGGAAATTGTAAGAGTAATGATTAAAATAATAACCTGACTCAAATAACTGCTCAGGTGAGGAAAAATAATTTGGCAATATAAATCAAATCAGAAAGTGACTGTATCTAGTCCCTAATTATCTGAGGGGGAGTACTTGAATAGTACCAAATCCTATATATATCTCTTTTTCTTTTTTTTTCTTTCTTTCTTTCTTTTTTTTTTTTTTTTTTGGTAGTTCCCTGGCTGGGAGTCGAACCCAGGCTGCAGCGTTGAAAGTGCCGAAGCCCCAACACACTACACCACCAGGGAACTCCCATACCTCTTTTTATTATACATACACACCTATGATAGTTTAATTTATAAATTAGACACAGTAAGAGATTAACAAGAATAACTAATAATAAAATACAACAGTTATAACAGTATAGTGTATCAGTCGGTTCCCAAGCAGTGGTACGCATACCTCCAGGGGTACATGCTGGGCTGTTCATGGGTACGTGAAAAATAATCAGTAATGGTGAAAAAACAAGTAAAACAATGCGAAACATTAGTTATGGAACAATAAATGTTAAGCTTGAATCACTGTTAATGGAGACACTTCGAAATTAACATGATTGGTGAGGGCGTGACTATGAACCTTTCCCCCAAACCACTCTTCTACCAGTCATTAAACAGTTTCATTTGCAACGTTTGTAGAACTTCCCCAAACATGTAAATACATCCATAGCCAGACTGTTTGATCAGTTTAGTTATTAACTGAGTAAAAGTAAGTGCGTTGTCTTTAATTGTGATTCTGTTCAAGTAGTTTTATTTAATGTTTAAATACTTGATCATTATCAATATTTAACTGTTTTGAATATTGTAAAATTAAATCTGTGTGTACTTTTAGTGTAGCAATTTTTCTTTCCTAACTTACCTCATATCCACTATTTTAGATAGGCACTGAGCAAAAGTGTCAGTATCTAAAAACAGTTGTTTTAAAAACAAGCAGTACAATTTATAGAAGTGTGTTTAAAAGGGGTACACAAGATTTGGTATAGTGTAGTAAAATTATGCGAATGTGTAAAAGGAAAGTAGCTGTACCAAGCATCAGTGCGAATCAAGTAGACAGGCTTATGTTGTGGAATGGCTTCAAGTGAGGGGGGCACTGCAGGGACAAAATTTTCAAAAACTCATCCTAAAACTTTAGGACTTTTACAAAGTCAAGTAAGTGCAGCAGCCTCCAATAATCCATTTTCCATAAATACCCATAGATTATACTAAGTTTTAGGAGAAAAAGTTACAATTTAGGAATAATCACTGTGACAGATAAATAGCAGTTGATTTTAAAGCAGTGCTGTCCAAAAAGAACTTTCTGTGATGGTGGATGTGTCCTGTATCTTCACTGTCCAGTACAGAAGCCACTAGCCACAAGTGACTATGAGTACTTGAAATATGTCTAGTATGACTGAAGAATGGAATTTTTAATTCTTTTTAATTCTAATTCATTTAATTTTTAGTTTAACTAGCTGTATCTTAGCTCCTGTATTGGACAGTGCCTTTCCTTAAACATTAAAGTTGAAGTTACAAATATTGAAGTAATTTTGTAATTGCATTAAAGGTTATTTCTCATTTTTTCTGATTATAGAATTAATACATGCTTCCAAAAAAAGTGGAAGCTTGCAGAAATATTTATAAGGTCTAAAGGGAAATCTCTTGTAACATGAACCCCAGACATAATCATTATTATAGTTGAATATGTTAGCCACTTTTTCTATCCAAATAGTAACGTAATAATTTTTATAACATGTTATAAATGTGGAGACCTTAACCATTTTAAAATACTGAATCCTTCCAAAATTTATCAAGAAAAGGGCAGGCAGCTTATAAAGATTTGATTTTGATTTAGAGCACAGATATTTCAGTGTGAAAAACAAGTATATCTAATTGTTAACAGTAAGGATTTAGTGGAACTAATTTAATTGAAAAACAAAAGGATACACTGACTCATTGGTCTTGTAGGGAAGTTTAGTATACGGAAAAATCAAATTTATTGTTTAGAATAAATTGAGTTGTGATGTGAAATCAAAGCTGCAGTTGCGTTGGTGTGGTATTTTCTGTCATTTATTCATTTTCTTTTGCATCTCCTCAATTAGAGAAACTAGAGAAGGAAATGTAGAAGTTTTTAATTTGTCCTCTAGACAAAGATCTGCTCTAGTCTGCTTTGTAGCTTTTGAACTCATTTTTTACTTTATTTTTAGACCTCATTCTGATTGAATTCATTAGTAACTTTCTTACCCTTAGTATTGTTCCCTGTTGAGAATTATGTACACCATGGTGTCCAACATTTTGGCTTCCCTGGGCCACATTGGAAGAAGAATTGTCTTGGGCCACACGTTAAATACACTAACACTAATGATAGCTGATGAGCTAAAAATAAGGTCTGGCTTAATTTTTGTAATGTTTTAAGAAAGTTTACAAATATATGTTGGGCCGCATTCAAAGCTTTTCCGTTCCACATGCGGCCCATGGCCCGCAGCTTGGACATTCAGGCTGCTTTAACTCCCCACAGATGACAGTATTAAGGGGTCACCTATTTTACAAGTATTCGATGGTTCTTGAGCATGTTAACCCTCCCCCTCCTTTATTTTTTGCTTACAGTAATCAGTGGCCAGCATCGAAGTGGGGTAATTTCAGCCAGAACACGGATTGATGTTCTCTTGCTCACTTTTAGAAGAAAGCAGCCCTTCACTCACTTCCTTTCCTTTTTCCTCAATGAAGTTGAAGTTCAGGAACGATTCCTGAAGTTCCAGGAGGAAGTACTGGAGAGATGCTCCATGGTAAGCAGCAAACAAAGCAAAACAAAAAGTTAAAAAGAAAAATGAAGAGTATAAAAATGGTTCATAATTCAAGCAGTAGATACAAATCTTTCCCACCAAAAAACCCATTTCTGATAGTTTCATTTAATTCTGAACTGAAAAAGAATGTATCAGCACTGTAAGTCTCTGTATATTGCTGAAATACATTAAAAAATTTAAGACACAAAAGAATCATTCTAATACACACACTATTCTGTACCTTGTGGGTGGCAGTGTTAATGAGATGTCATTACCTGTAGGTCTTCTGCCTCTGACAATCATGGCTTATTTGGGGTTAGTAAGAAAAGACAGATTTGCATATAGAATTGTCATATTTAGGAAACAGTGAAATGCTTATGACTAGGATGATAGTAGATAATCTAGATTAAAAACTAAGTTTTAAAACTCCCTTTGGATATAATTTTAGATGATTTAAATAAATATTCATTTTTAAAGAAATTTATGAAAGTAATATGCATTTATTGTAAATAATTTAGAAAAAGATTAATAAAAAGCCACCCATAATTTCACCACTAAGAGATGATATGGTGGCATATTTGTATGTATGTAGATACACATACATCTAAAAAATAAAATGTGTATTGTTGGTTTTATATCCTATTTTCTTTGAAATCTAGCACTAGACCATAATTATTGTTTTGTCATTGAACAAAAATCTAAACCTTTTACCTTTGCTTTGGAGACCAGGAAGGAAATTATAGCAGTGATGGCTAAAATAACATAATTTGATTTCAGTAACTGTTCATATGACTTGATTTTTAATCTTTCTTATTTCTTATTTTTTAATATAAAGATGTTATGAGTATTAATCTGCATACATTTTTCTATAGTAGTCTAGTTAGT
This sequence comes from Lyroderma lyra, assembly GCA_004026885.1. NCBI lineage: Eukaryota > Metazoa > Chordata > Mammalia > Chiroptera > Megadermatidae > Lyroderma > Lyroderma lyra. The sequence continues at coordinate 89,197 of PVJL010003066.1, forward strand.
TTCTTAATTTCTCAAAGTGAAAAGAGAGTATGTGTGTGTTGGAGTTTTTTGATGTGTACAAGTATATCAAATTACTTTCAGGAAATGTTATAGCAATTTAAACTCCTAACTAGTTTGCTTAAGGTTTCTTTTCCCACCCTTGCCAATACTTAATCATTCTTTTAAGTTTTTTCGTTTTTTGTTTTTTTGTTTTTGGTGATTGAATTGATAAAAAATACTAGCTCATTGTTATACTGTTCATTTGTTTGATTATTGAGGAGGTAAGACTTTCATGTGTTTAACTCTTGTTTCTTCATGTCTTGGCCCATTTTTCTCTGAGTGTTCAATTTTAAATTTATTTGTAAGAGCTTCAGTCCCTAATCTTGGTTTAGTTACTATAGTTTTGTCTGTCTGGGAATATCATATAAATGGAATCATACAGTATGTAACTTTCTTAGACTGACTTTTTTCACTCAGCATAATGCCTTTGAGATTTATCCAAATTGTTGTGTTTATCAGTAGTTTGTTCCTTTTTATTGCAGAGTAGTATATTCCACTGTATGGATGCACCACAGTTTGTTTATCCCTCTGCCTGCTGGAGGACATTTAGGTTGTTTCTACTTTTTGAAATTATGAATAGAACTGCTGTAAATATTTGTATACAGATTTTTATATAAACATAATTTTCATTTCTTTAAAATAAATACTTAAAGGGTGGGATTGCTGGGATGTACATGGTAGTGTATGTTGAACATTATAAGAAACTGCCAAACTGTTTTTCACAGTGCCTCTACCATTTTGCATTCCCACCAGCAACATAAGAGCATTCCAATTGCTCTGCATTATTATCAGCATGTTGACATTTTTATTTTGGTGGTGTTGACATTTTTATTTTGTCATGGTTTTAATTTGTGGTTTTAATTTGTATTTCTCTGATGGCTAATAATATTTATTATCTTTTTATATCTTTTTTTTTTTTTTTAACCATCCTTATATCCTCTGTGGTGAGGTGTCCACATCTTTTACTAATTTTAAAATTGTTTTCTTTTTGTTGAGTTTTGGAGTTCTTTCATATCTATATTCTGGATACAAGTTTGTTTAAGAAGATGTGATTTCCAAGTACTATAGACTCAGTTAACTGGAACCCATGCCAGATAAATGTAATATTATTTCTTTGATTTTTTTTTTTTTGCCAGTTGCTTGAGAGTGCCAGTTGCTTGAGTTCCAGTTAACAGAGAGTCTACTGTATTTTCTGTAGGCTATAGCTTGTCACTCATTCCCTTATTAGTGTCTTTTGTAGAGAAAAGTTTTACATTTTGATCTAGTCCAATTTATTAGTTTTTCTATTATGGATTTTACTTTTGATGTCATGTCTTAGAATTCTTTGCCTAACTCCCAAGTCACAGAGGTTTTCTCTTAGAATTTTTGAGTTTTGATTTTTTTTTTTTATATTTAGTTCTATAAAACAGTTCATTTTTGTATTGTGTGTGAAGAGTAGGTCTAGGTTTCTTTTTTTTGCATATGGATGTCCATGCTATGTTTTCTCAATCTTGTAGTAAAGAGGAATAAAAGCATGTGGAATAAAATACTCACAAAACAGTGGTTAATATCTTTGGTTCTGGAGATGATGGACTTGGTTTGATTCTGGGTTCCTCAATCTGGGAACCCAGATTACTGGGCAGGTAAAGCTCTTCAGATCTTTACAGCTTGCTTTGGAGAACTGCAGAAAGGATTAAAAGAGATTAACAGAAAGTACTTGACATGGTGTTTGATACATAATAAGCATTTCATAAATGGTAGAGGCCACTCCTGCTATTTTAATGGCTGGTTAGGTTAAAACTGTTAGTATTACTTGGAGTATTTAGAACAGATGAGCACTTTCTTTGACAGTTGTGGGTAAGGTCAGTGCAAATGTTTTGAGTGAAAATTTTTACAAGATCTTTCCTTTCTTCTATTCCTTTTTTCCTTTCATTTCCTTTTTCTAATGCTGTTCTGCCCATATTGCTCAAGCTGGATCTTAGGTATTAAAATATGGTGACAAATATTTATATGTGTGTGTGTGTGTGTGTGTGTATGTGTATATATATGTGAATATATATATGTATGTATATATATGTATGTATGTATATGCAGATATAGAAGTATTAGAATCCAAGTATTTCTGTAGGGCAGGGGGTGAGATTTTAATATACGGCAGTTCCCCCTTACCTGCAGGGGACACCTTCCAAGCCTCCCCGTGGATGCTGGAGACCATGGATGGTACTGAACCCTAGTATATACTATGTGTTTTCTTACACATACATACACTTTACAGCTTCTTTTTGGCATATCTGAGTTTCCAGCATCATTACTCTTGGGCTTTGGGGCTATTATTAAGTAGAATAAGAGCTACTTGAACCACAAGCACTGCAATACTGTGTCAGTTGGTCTGATAACCGAGAAGGCTACTAAGTGATTAATGGGTAGGTAGCATACTTGTATATAGTGTGGATAAGCTGGACAAAGGGATGGTTCATGACCTAGGTGGGATGGAAATGGACAGTGTGAGATTTAATCACGCCTTTTGGTGTGGAGAGAAAATGTGAAAATTCCTACCATTCTGAGTGCAACTTTCTCTTGGTTAGGCATTTGCTTCGTTTTTTCTAGAGTTCTTCCAAAGCTACTTTTGGTTTATACATTGTTGTTTATTTGGTGCTTCCCTGGGGGAATGAGGGCCTGGATCTTCTTAGTCTGTTATGCTGACATTGCTTCAAGTTTGAATAAATGTTAGGCATTATTTCCCCAAATATCTTTTATCTTCCTTTTTTTCCTCCTCCTTCTGGAATTCTAATTATACATATATTAGATCAGTTGATATTGGTGCACAGGTTACTGAAGCTCTGTTCATTTGTTTTCCAAACTTCATTTTCTTTCCTTGCTTCAGTTTGGATAGTTTCTGTAGCTATGTCTTCAAGTTCACTGGTAGGACATGTCCCCCCTGGAATCTCTATTTAATGCTCTGTGTATTCAAGAGTTGTCTCTCCACTCTGGCTGGTGGGAACTTGAGTGCTTCCCTGCTGTTTGAGCTTTGGGTGTTGTTTGGCTTTCAGCTCCCCAGTAGTTGTTCTTTATCTGGTCTTGTGGGTTTCACTCTATGCATGTGCAGATTGTTGTTCAGCCAAAGTCTCAAAGAGACCATAGGGCAGATTTCTGGAGCCCCCCCTTTTTTCTCATAGCTTCCTCCTCTTCAATGCTTGGCCTTGCAAATTTTATTTACCTTGGCATTCCTGAATACCAGTTTTTGCCACCTCAACCCATAGGGATCACTGAGCCCTTTCTGGATTCTCCACTCTGTGCCACTGTCTGGAAATTGTCTCTATTCGGAAAGCCAGCATGGGGATCAGTTTGTTTGTTTCTCCACTCTTGGGGATCAGAGTCCAGCATCATCTGTTATCCAATGTCTAAAAATATTTATTTTATATATTTATCTAGTTTTCTAGTTATTGATTGCAGGAGGGCAAGACCTACAGGTGTTAATTCTTCATGGGCAAAAGAATACATTCTCATATATTTTTTCATTGATATATAATTCATATGACATAAAATTCCCATTTTAAGGTACATTGTTTAGTACATTTACTACCATTGCAACCATTGCTGCTCTCTAGTTCCAAAATATTTCTATCAGCCTCCACACTCATTAAGCTATAACTCCCCATTGCCCACTGCCCTCCACCCTGACAGCCACTAATTTAATTTCTCTCTCTACGGATTTGCCTATTTTGAATAGTTCATATAAATGGAATCATACAATATGTGATCTTTTGTGTTTGGTATCTTTCACTTATAATGTACTCTATGTTTATCCATGTTTTATCGTGTAACACTACTTCATTTCTTTTTATGGCCCAATAATACTGCATTGTATGGATGTGCTACATTTAGTTTATTCATTCACTAGGTAAACAATTGGGTTGTTTCCACTTTGGGGCTGTTATGAATAATGCTGCTATACATACATTTTTTTCTCCTAAAAATCTGTAATACTGTAAACAGGGTTGAATTTACCACTATTTTAATTTACCAGTCTACTTTGATGATATATAAAATAACAGATCATTGCATTGTGTTCGACAGTGTTCTGAGTGATTCCTATGTTTATTTTGTTTAATCTTCAGTCCATCTGTATGAGGTAGATATTGGTATTCCATTTTACTGATGCAGAAATGGAAGTTTAGAGAGGGTAACTTGCCCAACTTACCGTAGCTAGTGGGTGCCATCATGCTCAGTAAAGTGAATGATATGAAGTTGTATAGAACTTATAACTGCTCTCGTTTATACAATCTAATAGAACAAGTACATACAGGAACTTAGTCTAGAGCATCACTGTGGGAAATTATTTATATGGAAAAAAAATTCTCCTTAGGATTTTTTTTTGGAGCAGGGAGGGTAGTTCCCTGGCTGGGAATAGAACCCAGGCCACAGCATTGAGAGCACTGAAGCTTAGCCACTACACCACCAGGGAACCCCCCACTTTAAGATTTTGTTATGATACTTTGATGATTGCTTGTCTGTCAACAAGTTGCACCAGTCTTTCAGTAAGCATTTTTATTGGGACCAGCCTCGACTAGAATTGGGTAGTAATTTGCACAGTATTTGAAGATTTAAAAAAGCAACAGAGCCTTCCCAGTTTTCAACTCCAAATCATATCTTATTCCTTAATTGTTAAGAAAAGATATCATATGAATAATACATCCTTCAAGAAGGGCTTTTGTTCAGGGAATATCCATCTTTAGTCCTCCTGAATCAGGTATGAAAGAGGTGAGATTCCTTATATTTTAAAAAATAAATTCATTAATATTATTAATTTTTTGTTCTTTTTTTTGAGAAGGTAAATTTATATACCTTTATAGCTTATGCCAAATATGTCAATATATCTTAGAGTGAAATGTACTATTGAAATACGGGTTTATTTACCTTTGCACCCTACTCTATTATATTAATTTTCTATTGCTGATAGTAAATTACCTCAATCTTAGCAGCTTAAAACAATACCCATTTATCATCTCACAGTACTGTAGATCAGACCTGGTGAGCTCAACTGGGTTCTCTGCTTAGGGTCTCAACAAGGCTGAAATCAAGGTGTTGGCTAGCCTGGTCTCTTATTTGAAGTCCCTGGGGAAGAATCCACTCTCAAGTCTATTTAGATTGTTGGCAGAATTCAGAATTCAGTTCCTATGACTGTAGATCTAGTCCCCACTTCCTTGATATGTGATCCCTTTACCTTCTATTAAATCCTTGTGCTTCGAATCTCTGACTTCTGTCACCAGAGAAAACTCTGCTTTTTAAAGAGTTCATGTATGTAAGTCAGACTCACTGGAATAATCTCCCTATCGTAAGGTTGACTATTATAACATAGTACTATAAGCACAGTAGTGATGTCTCATCACATTCACAGGTTCCACCCACAGTCAAAGGAGAGGAGATTATACAAGGGTAAGAATCATTCTTAGCTTTCTGCCTACCACATATGAGGTCTGACAGTTAAGTTCGCAAACTCATCCTAGAAAAAGTGCTACATCATTTTTGAACATCACTACCGTCACCTTTAAAGTACTCCCCTTGGGAAGCTATGCACTGATACCAGTGCCTAATCCACCCTCCAAAGCAATTTTGGAACTCTTTTTTTTTCTGGAATGGCCATCAGAGCTGTTGTCACATTACCCTTTATGTCCTAATAGTCATCAAAATGTCTTCCTTTTAATATTTCTTTTATCTTCAGGTAAAGAAAAAAGTCATTAGGGGCCAGATCAGGTGAGCAGAGAGGGTATTCCAATACATTTATTTGTTTACTGTCTAAAAACTCTCTCACAGACAATGCTGCGTGAGCTGGTGCATTGTCGTGATGCAAGAGCCATGAGTTATTGGGAAAGAGTGCAGGTCATTTTTGTCTTAACTTTTTCATGCAGCCTTATCAGCATTTTCAAATAGTAAACTTGGTTGACTGTCCAGTTGATACAAATTCAGAATGAACAATCCCTCTGATATAAAAAAATGTTAGCAACATCGTTTTGACTCTTGATTTGGACTGATGGAACTTTTTTGGTCGTGGAGAATTGGTTGACTCCCATTGTGCACTTTGATGCTTTATTTCAGGGTTGTATTGGTACATCCATGTTACATCACCAGTGATAACATGGCCTAAAACACTGTCTTGCCTTACCAAAAGGTCTTGGGAAACTTTGACTATCTTTTGCATTTGTTCATCCATGAGCTCCTTTGGGACCATTTTTGCACACACTTTTCTCAAGCCAAGATTTTCCATTAAGATTTTCGTAACTGTTTTCTATCAATGTTTACTTGGTCTGCTGTGCTTCTCACAGTCAGCTGACGATTTTGATGCACAATTCAATGAATTTTTGCAATGGTTTCATCAGTTGTGCTCGTACTGGCCACCCTGACCTCTCTTCATCAGTGATGCTTTCTCTCCCCTCAGAAAAATGTTTAATCCATTTGTACACTGCCGTTTTCTTCATGGCATTATTCCCATCAACTTGAACTAATATGTCCCTGATTTCACTTGCACTGTTGCCAGGTTTAACAAATTTAATGTTTGTTTGTTGCTCTAATTCAAGCTCTGACATTCAACAGCACATAGAAACACAATAATGAATGCCACTGAGCAAAACACCTCCACATGTCAACACAAACACAGCTGTGAAACACAAATATACCAAGGTTATGAAACCTCACCAAGTTGTTTCTACAGTGCTACAATGTAAGCATACAGTGGCAAGTTCGTGAACTTAATTGTCAGACCTCATATATTAATTTTCATTTTTAAATGTTGTTGAAGGTCACATTTTAATACAACAAACAACTTTCCTACTCCCAGGTCTCATCTTGCCCTTCCCTCACTCTTCTTTTTGAACTTCTCTTTTCTTCCTTTAAAATAGTTGGCTTCTTTTCTGTATTTGGTAGCATTGTTTGTCCTGGACCTCACTCCTGACTCCCAAGGAAACTGAATTACCTTTTAGAATAGCATTTCCCGAAATCACCTTTATGCTGATCAATGATATAAAAAATGTTGACTACAGACATTATCATCATCATCCTTGTGCTTCAGTTCCCCAAGCCTGAATATTTAATGTAGGATTTAGATGCTCATAGACATGGGAAAGATATTTTTCATCTATGTGATCTGTAGGTAAATTGCACCTTATTTTTTTCACTCTTTCCTCTTTTGCATTAAGATTCAAAGATGTCTTACTGTCTGTGAGTTCAAGAAGTATATTAAAACCCTGTATATCTCTCATTCATTCCATAGCTAGTATTGCTGCTATAATTCCATTTTATCTCACAGCAGGGTCCAGTAGAAAGCACATCAGTAATGAAAAACAGTAATTCAAAGCTGTGTTTTGTGGAGCATTCTGAAGGCTTATAGATCTGTCTAAAGCAACAGGGGATTTCTCAGGCTGCCTGGAGAACCTGAATAGGTTATAGCTCCAGAAACAACATAATTCTGCTTATATTGTAGTGTAAAGTCTGACATTGGGTAGAAATGGCTAATGGATCTGCCCTGCCCCCATAGTTAGAATTATTTTTTCATTTAGTATTATTCACTAAAGAAGAAAATTTGTATATAACAGCTTTAGTGTATATTTAGAATTCTTATTGTGTAAGGGGAGTTGGAGAATTTATAATTATCTTATAAACTAATTTAGAATGAAGATAGGATAGTTACTTGTCTTTGGTGGTAAGAAAAGTAAGTTCCTAAGTTCTGATGTTGGAAAGGAAAGTAAGAAATGATGTTGACAGGTTTTATATATTGTATCATTTGAATGCAGACAGTCATGAACAGTTTTTATCTTTTATTCATTTGTTCACTATTTATTAAATGTGTACCATTTGCCAGGCTATGTATTTTGTGCTATCAATGGACTCTACCCTTATGGACCCCATCCATAGGGTAGTGTTCTTACAGAAATAGTTACAGTACTGTGTGGTAAGTGCTATTAGAGGGAATGTAGTGTATATCTAGAGGAGAGGTTCTCTAATGGTCAGAAAAGGCTTAATAGGGAGGTGACAAATGAACAGAGTTTTGAAGAAAGACCAAGAGTTTATGCCAGGCTCACAAGGGGATGATGAGCATTCTGGGCAGAGGAAATGGCACTTGTAAGGAATGGAAGTGTTCTAGTCTACTGTGTTCCTGGGAGAGTGAGGAGTTTGGTAAGACTGGACCATAGAAAGTGGGTAGGGAAGAGGAAGGGGTTAGGTGAATAGTATCCACCTGGTTGTAAATGGTCTTGTGAATGGTTGTGAAAGGTCTTGTGTGAGTTAAGGGCTGTCAGAAAAATTCCAACTATAATGCCTCTATTTTTCATATTACATGGCTGGATTCTTTTTAAACAGCCCTCATTTCCTTTAGACAGTTTGGAACTAGTAAGGATTTTAACTAGAGACTAATGTGATTAATTTAGCATTGTAGAAAAATAATCCTGAAGGCAGTGTGGAGATTGGATTGAGAATTAAGGAGTAGGGTACCAGAGGTAGCTACCAGTTAGAAACTTGATACAATCTATTGAAGAAAAAAAAAAAAGACTAGGGTCTGTGGCATATTCAGGAGGAGATATATTCCAGAGATGTTTCAGAGGTTTTCTCCAAAGTGGGGATGATAATAGTACCTACCTTTAGTGTTGATGTGAAGGGTAAATGAGTTAATAAATTTAAGGTGTTTAGAGTTGAGCATGGCACATAGCTAGTACCGTAGGTTAGCTGTTGTAATACCACCAATTACCACATGGGACATGAGGGAAGGTGGCATCAAGAAAAAAGCTGAGGTTCTGTCTTGAACAGGTGGAGTACTGTTAACCCATCACTAGTATATGTGTGTGATCCTTGTCTATCTTTGGGAATAAATGTAAGTTCATAGATGGATTGCTAACTAGTGCTTACAGGTAACTTGTAGAGGAATAGTCAAGCTTTTTATTTTTATTTTTTTTTACTCATCAGGTTTTCTTGTCCAAGCTTTTTTAAAAAGTAGGTTTAACTCCTCATTGTGCTCATCAAAGAGAGGTAAGAGGGATGCATCCTTTAGTGAAGGGGAGATGCTCGTCACTCCCTTTTAATGGGTAAGGGTATTTAGACAATGCATTCCTTTTTCTGGTCATTGTAAAAGTACCCATTTTTTTATTTTATCAGTTTTGATGTTTGAATATTGGTTCTTTGTTTCTGAGAACCTCTCCACTTTCTCATAATTATGTCTGGATAGAATTTATAAGCCAGAAAAATCAAAACTCTGTTTTCTGAAGCTTACTGAACAAGTTATTTTATTAATAACACATAGAGACTCTCAAATCAAAGTCGGCTTTTGTGAACATTCTTAAAGAATAATAGAAATGACTCAGCAGAGCCTAATTTAGCTCTTCATGGTGTTTTAAAAGGGAGAGAAAATACGGTATTTATTTAGTGTTGGTTACATGGTCATGTAAAAAGCCAGAATAGGGGGAAGCCTGTGTTTATTCCATACAGTGTTCCAGAGGCTTCACATGTATTTTCGTCAATCCTCAGAACAACCCTGAGGAGGAAATGTCTGTTTTATAGATGATGAAATTGAGTTTCAGAATGATTGGGTAAAATTCACTTTGGGTCACAGTGATGATAGGTGGCAGAATTAGACTTTGAACCTAGTCCTTTTTGGTTGCAAAGCCAAATGCTCTTTTCACTGGTGTGCCTTATTTGAATAACTTTCCTATGTGAATGAGGTTTATATGACCTGCCCAGAATTGATTTTATGGGATTTGGCCATGAAAAAAGGAAGAAAATGTAGTGAGCATAAGGGAAGGCTTCCATGCTTATTTCTTCTTTTTCTTTGCATAGAATATCAGGAAGTGAATTGCTGGATCCCTCACAAATATCTCTTTTCTACTTATTTATAGGTATTGTGGGAGCATGTAAAAAATTTATGGGGCCTTTGACTTAGAGGTAAAGTCGGCCACCTTTCTTATCTCACAGACGAGGAAATGGAAGTTGGGAGAAATGAAATGGCTTGCCTAATTACCACTGGTTTGTAACAGAGTTGGAATTAGAACCTACACTCTATATTCCAGGTTAAAGGCCTTTTATAGCTAAATCACAAACCTTTGTATGCCTGGCATTCCTGGAAGATGATATATGTAAATATCATCTGAATATAATTTGAGAATTATTTTCTTGTATCTGGCTTACAGCATGTACTATCAATGCAGAGTGCTGCACATTATTTGTATTCTGGGTGGTACACATTTGTATCAGATTCAGAGGTGTTCTTTTCTTAACTTTCATGTAATGAAGCATCACCTTTGGGGTCTGAGATGCAAGAAAGATTTCCCTTCTACTAATGGCCAGTGCTGGCAGACACACCTGCATTCTGTCCCATCTGCATGGAAAGGATGGTTGCGTTCTAATGGAATGTTAAGGAAACAGGGAGAGTGCGCCATGGTTGGCTAATCCATACTTCTGTCTACTGGCCTCTTCCTAAGCTTGACATTTTTAGATTTTACTATACCTTGTTAATTGTTGATGCTGATAGCACTGCTAGCAGTTCTGCGCCAGTGGTGCCCAAGTGCTGGATTAAAAGTAAAATCAATGAAGAGCAGGTGATGATGTGATTGCTATTGGTACATTATGGAGCAGCAGTTTGAATGAGAGGGTTAAGTAAGTAAGGCCTTGGACCTAGGACTGCTGAGTTAGGACATGACTGAACTCTGAACTGGGGTTTAGGCCTGCACATAAGCTTTCTGCGGAGGTAGCTTTTGCATGCATTTTTTCCTTGGATGAGCCCCCCCCCCTTTTTTTTTTTTTAACAATTAAAGAAACTTACATAAAGAAACAAAGACTCATAAATGTGACTTACCATAAAGAAACTTTTTTTCCCCTCCATCTAGACACAGCTACCCCAGGGAAGTTTTGTTACTTCACCCTTTGCTTCTCCTTGCTGGGTGGTAGGTCACTATTAGAATTTTCAGGCGCCAGCCTGGTTGGCCACCCTAATGGAGTAAAATAGTTCTAACTCCGAGTAATGGTGAATTTGGAGCAGGGCCCAGTATAATCAAACCCCTGGAGTAAATTGGATGTTGGTCTTTATTCATTTCAATGAAGAGGCTTGTGGGTGGGAATATTATATATTCCAAGCAAAGAAAAAGAGTGGCTCTAGAGCTTTATGCCATAGCCTTGAAGATTTGTGGATTCTACAATAAATTTAGATAATTCAGTAAGAAAGAAGTTTTTCTTAGTAGATGTTATTGCTAGGGAGGGTAAAATTTAGGGTATTTCTACATTTATGAAAAGACTGTCCAATTGGGTTACATATAAATTATATAATCTCTAATACTGTTAAAGACTGAACTCTTATGTCTCAGAATTCCCCAAAGACTTCAGATCATATGGCCTTTAGGTATCCCATTTGTTTGTTCCTTATCCTGCTCTCTTGCATTCTCTGTGTTTTGTTTCCCTGTATTTAGTGTTTTCTTGGCAAGTGAACTCAAGTTGACTAAAGTGTTTAGTAGGCTCCTAAAGAGTAAGGTAAGAAAAGTTCTAGAGCTTCCTTTTTCTAGATGGTAAGATAATAAATTTGTATAGTTTTAAACCACTAATTTTGTGGTAATTTTTTACAGTCACAATAGGATACTAATAATTTTAAACTCACAGAAAAGTTAAGACTACAGATAGTACCTTTTACATATATTCACCTATTGCTAGTATTTTACACTATTTGTTTTATCATTCTCTCTCTTTTTTCTTTCTTTTTGAATTATTTTAGAGTGCATTGTGTATGTCATGGCCCTTTATCTCTGATTACTTCAATGTATATTTCCTATGAAATCAGAAATATTTTTAACAATTTTAAACTTCAGTAAATTTACCATTAATACTTTTGTCTGGGTTTTACCATCCCCATTCTAATTTTGTCAATTACAGCATTTTTTCCCCCTCTAGTACAGGATCTAGTCCAGAATTAGGTGTTGTATTTTAGTTGTCAGGTCTCTTTAGTCTGCTTGGATCTGGAACATTTCCACAGCTTTTCTTTGTCTTTCTTCATATTGACTTTTTAAAAAACAATAGAATGCTTCTTTAATAAATAATAAATTTTAAAAATGGAATGCTCATTTGAGGTCTCTTTGATGTTTCCTCATGCGTGGACTGAGGTTATGCATTCCTGGCTAGAACTGCATAAGTGATGATAGGTCTTTCTCAAAATATTTCATCTAGATATGATGCCCTTTATTGGTAATATTAATTTTTACATCATCCAGTCAAGGTGCTGATTAACTTTTTCACCGTATAGTTACTATTATTTCCCCTTATAACCAGTAAGCAATTTGTGGGTAGACATTTTAAGATTGTGCAGATATTCTTATTCTCAACAAAATTTCCCCTTTAGCATTCTTTGATGATTCTTGCCTGAGCCAACCTTTGCTATGATGGTTGCAAACTTAAGATTTTCCAACTTTTTGTGTTTTCTCTATCTTTACCAGTTGGCATTCAGTCTTCTACTATAAGAAACAGCCCTCTCTTCTCATCTGTCATTGATATAGAATCATACATTCCTTTTTTAGTAGTTTATAAATTATTACTCTTTTTAATTATTTTACTCAAATTGTCCTTGATTTAACCAGTGGGGGGGGGGGGTGGGGAGGTGGCTTTAAAACTGGTTCCTGTATTGGTGACATTCCTTCCTTCTACCCACCCCTCATCCCATTATTTCCATACCTTCTGGCCTAATAAGATATTCTAGGCTTATCTCTTTTTTTTTTTTTTTTTTTTTTTTTTTTTTTTTTTTTTTTTTTTTTTTTTTTTTTTTTTTTTTTTTTTTTTTTTTTTTTTTTTTTTTTTTTTTAATGTGGGTAGTTCCCTGGCTGGGAATTGAACCCAGGCCATAGCATTGACAGCACCGAAGCCTTAAGCCACCACACCACCAGGGAACTCCCCTAGGCTTATCTTGTACTTCCCCTTTCTAGCCCTGGAAATCAGCCATTTCTCTAAGAGCTCTGGTTCCTTTTAGTGGGAAGTGGTATTTGGTGTGCTCAAGATTTCTTTGCTTCTAGGCCCTTTTCTGTGGACAGAGCTAGGAAATATATGCATGTATACACACACACACACACACACACACACACACACACACATTATATATATACATCCATAATATTCATACATATACAGTTGTTCCTCCGTACCACAGGAGATTTGTTCCTGGACCCCCTGCAGATACCAAAATCTGAGGATGCTCAAGTCTCTTAGGTAAAATGCAATGATATTTACATATAACCTATATTTGCATACAGGCTATAGCAGGCTATGTCTGTCTGCACATCACTTCATTTGCGTGGATTCAGCGTAGTGCTTGGTGTGTGACAGATTTAAGTTTTGCTTTTTTTACCCCAAATATTTTCAATCTGCAGTTGATTCACTGCAAATGTGACACCTGTAGGTACTGGGGGCTGACTGTATATATTTTAGAAATTGAGAGTTGACAAAGCTATCTCTGAATTCAGTCCATCCCCACAGGATTCTTTCTTGCCTTCCCTCATTCCATATTTTTATGTCCCTCCTTCCACAGTAACTATCCTGGCTTCCATTATCAACATCTTTAACTCGTTCACTCAATTCTGTAATACATCTAAAATAGTTTTGATTTGCTTTGCCCACACATCTATAAGAAATAAACCTACTAAAAAGAATTCAGGATTTGTTTGTAGTCCTCCCTCCAAAAAAAAAAAACCCTGAGGTATAAAGTTAAATATTTTGTTTATAAGTTACTTGGATTAGTTCTTCCTTTTTAAACCCCATCTATTGTGGTTTTGGTATTCATTTTAAATGCAGTTAGGTTCATTTTTAGTTTTCTTTCAACATTTAGTCTTCCCTTATCCTTATTGGTTTAACTTTATTTTGAATATGTAGAGTATCAACATGCCTCGAAAAGTCAAAACTACAAAAGGGCATATTCCTGAGTCTTCCACCCTGTTCCCCTCATCCCTTGTAAGTAACCAACTTAATTGCTTTCTGGTTTATTTGTCCTGTGTTCCTTTTTGTAAAGACAAGTAGGTATGTGTATGTTTTCTTATTTTCCCTTCTTTCTTACACAGATGGTAGCAAACTCTGCTTTTCTGCACTGTGCTTTTTTCATTTACCATTATGTCCTGAAAAATGACTCCATATCAGTTTACACGTGTTTGTATATAGTTTTTTAACCAATCTCCTATACTTGGACATTTAGGTATTTTCTACTAATGCTCTGGTCACTGTGTGCATGTATTTTATATTGTTGATAATGTATCTTCAGGATAAATTCCCAGAAGTAGGGTTGCTTAATAGAATACTGTAATAGAATACTACAGACTGAGTTGCTTACACAACAGAGATTTAATGTTTTACAGTTCTGGAAGCTGGAAGTCCAAGATCAAGGAGCTTAGCAGTATTAGTTTCTTGTGAGACTTTTCTTCCTAATTTCCAGGCAACTGCCTTCTTGCTGTGTCCTTTCTCTGCATGCATGTGATCCAGTCCTACTGGATTAGGGCCTCACCCTTATGATCGCATTTAACTTCAATTACGTCCTTAAGGGCCTCATCTTCAAATATGATCACATTGGGAGTTAGTACTGCCAACATGATTTAGGGTGGGCAGAGACACAATTCAAATCCAAAGCACTAGGTCAAAGGGTAAATACCTATGTGCCTTTTGTTTTGTAAATATTGCTAGATTTTTCTCCACAGGGGTATACCATGGTGTATTTCCACTAGCAATCTATGAAGTGCCTGTTTTTTCCCAGTCTTTTCCAATAGAGTGTCTAGCTTTTGAATTTTTGTTAGTTTGATGGATGAGAAATGGTTTTCAGTGCAGTTTTCTTTCTTTTTAAATTACATTTTACATACAATATTGTAATGGGTTCAGGTGCACAGCACAGCGATGAGTCATTTGTATAACTTACTGAATCCTCCTTCCAATGCATCTTTTTCCTCGCTAACACCATACATATTAGTTATTGCATTGTTGTTGACTATATGCCCTGTGCGGCATTTTATGTCCCTATGATTATTCTGTGACTATGAATTTGTACTTCTTGATTTCTTCCCCTTTTTTCCCACCCCTCCAGCTCTCCTCCCATCACCCCAACAAATCTGGTACCCATCTAACACCACGCAAAGTTACTACAACCTTACTGACTATATTCCCATGTTATACTCTATATCTCCTTGATTATTGTCCTGTAACAACCAAACTAAACCTCTCCATCCTCTTCTCTTATTTTACGCACTCTCCCATCCCTCCTCCCGTCTTAAAGAAGTCCCTGTAACATTCTCTGTAGTACTGGTTTGGTGGTGATGAACTCCTTTAGCTTTTTCTTATCTGAAAGCTCTTTATCTGTCCTTCAATTTCGAATGCTAGCCTTGCTGGATACATTATTCTTGTTTGTAGATCCTTGGTTTTCATCACATTGAATATTTTCTGCCATTCCCTGTGGCCTGCAAAGTTTCTGTTGAGAAATCAGCTGAGAGTCGAATGGGTGTCCTCTTATAAGTTACTACTTGCATTTCTCTTGCTGCTTTTAGAATTTTCTCTTTTTCTTTAACTTTTGCCATTTTAATTATGATGTGTGTCTCTGTATATTCCTGTTTGGGCTTATCTTGTTTGGGACTCTCCATGCTTCCTGGGCTTATATGTCTATTTCCTTCACTAGGTTTGGAAAATTTCCAGTCATGCAAAAGATGACATAGTATATGATTTCATTTATGCAAAATGACCAGGTGAAATTTACATAACAAAGTTGCATTTTAAAATGGCATTTAAAGAATAAAAATAAAAAAATAAAATAAAATAAATAAAATAAAATGGCATTTAGTGTATTTACAATGTTGTGTAACTACCAGCTCTGTATCATTACAACACATTTTCATCACCTCAAAAGGAAATCCTGTACCCATTAATCATATTCTTGTCAGCACGTGTTATTTTCTAAATTTTTTATTGTAGCTAGTCTAATGGGTGTGAAATGGTACCTCATTGTGGTTTTGACTAGCATAATGAATTTGAACATCTATCTTCATATACTGGTTGGCTATTTGTATTTCTTTTCTTTCTTTTTTTTTTTTAAAGTGGTGAAACAGATAGTTTATTGAAAAGAAAGTGCACTCCTAAGAGGTAGGAGCAGGCCCGAGCAAGGAGAATGACTCAAGAGCCTGTATTTCTTCTTTGGAGAAATCTATTCAAGTTGTCTAGTTTTTAAATTGGGTTCATTGTCTTTTAGTTGTTGAGTTGTAAATGTTCTTTATATGTCATGGATACTAGGCTATTATCAGATACATCATTTACAAATATTCTCCAGTTCTATAGATTGTCTTTTCACTTTTTGATAGTGTCCTTTGATAGAGAAGTTTTTAATTTCAGTGAAGCCTAATTTAGTTTTTCTTTTGTTGCTCTTATTGGTATCATATCTAAGAATCCATTGCCAAGTCCAAGGTCATGAAAATTTCCCCCTAATTTTCTTTTTAAGTGTTATGGTTTTAGCTTTTATATTTAGGTCATTGATCCATTTTGGTATAATTTCTGTCCAACTTAATTTATTTTGCATATGGATATTCAGTTGTCCCAGCATCATTTGATGAAGAGACTCTTCCTTCTCTATTAAATTGTCTTAGCACCCTGGATGAAAATCAATTGGTTATAAATGTGTGTGTTTAATTTTGAATTCTAAATTGTATTCCTACCATTTACTTTTGTACGGACTGAGTTTCTGATTTTTCTCCCTTTGATAACAGGATCGTGGGGTTGATAGCACCATTTTCCAGAATCCCAAAAAACTTCACCTAACTATTGGAATGTTGGTGCTTTTGAGTGAGCAAGAGATTCAGCAGACATGTGAGATGTTACAGCAGTGTAAAGAGGACTTCATTGAGTGAGTAATCCACAGGTCTGGTGAAGGGTGGTCACCCATACTGGCTTCCTTTTGGTATCACAGACTTGTTTTTGGACTAAGGAGCCAGATGACATGGGAACAAGGTTTTGTTGACACACCCATTTATAACACTTAATATTGGACCATTGACTGAAAATGGATTTAAAGCACATAAATACAAAATTTTATGGAAAGCCTCTACCTTAAATTATTCTAGTTCAGTAGGTAAAATTTGTTCTTTAACAGGGCATACCATCATTTTCTCCAAAAGGAAATTCTCTTCATTATCTATTGAAGAGTGTAGGCTCCTCTATTAGTTTTTCTGTGTTGTTGTAACAAGTTTGGTGACCTAAAACAATACAAATTTATTATCTTAAGTTCTGTGGGGCAGAAATCTGGTATGGGTTTTACTGGGCTAAAATTAAGGTGTTGGCAGAATTGTGTTCCTTTGTGGAAGTTCTAGGGAAGAATCTATATCCTTGCCTTTAAAGTCCATCTTCTAGTGGTCACTCACATTCCTTGACTAGGGGCTCCCTTCTTCCATCTTCAATTCTAGGCTAACAATGCTACATCTCTCTGACCTTTCTTCTGTGGTCATATCACTCTCTCTGCCCACAATACGGAATGGTTCTGTTTTTTAAGGACTCCTGTAATTTGATTGAGTGTACCCAGATAATCCAGGGTAATCTCATCTCAAGCTCCTTAACCTTACTCTTATCAACAGAAGTCTCTCTGTCATGTGAGGTAGCACATTGACAAATTCCAGAGAGTAGGAAGTGAACATCTTTGGAGAACCATTATTTTGCTTACCACAGTAACTCAAACATTATGACATGATTCTCTAGGAGAGTCTTCATTATATTTCAGAAATATAGACTTTAATTTTCTTTTTTTTAAATTATCCAAGTAATCTGTTTGGTTCTGGGAAAACATTGCTGTTCTGAAGGCAGAGTTGTTATTCTTTTTACTGTAACATTTAAAGTTTTACATACATCTGACCTCTTAGCTCTATTTCAAGGAATCATTCCCCCTCCCCCCCACCTTACTCCTTTTACTTAGGATTGGTGAAGAACAAGAGAAATTTAAAAACTCATTTGCTTGAACAGTTTTCTAAAAAATTAAATTATAATTTCAGGTACCCTACTATTCCAACATGCCCTTGTAGAAATGGGTTACCTGGTTCATTGGGTAAAAAAAGTATTAAAATTTTTCCCCTAGTTACGTTGTATATGAAACTGTGTAATGTGATGACTTATTTGTTGGCCAGTTATCCATTTCTGTTAATTGTTTTGAACATGATATTTTTCTTGAGCAAAATCATAAGCTGATTGGGTTTGCAGTCTGTCTGTTCTTTCTGAATCTCAAACAGGAAAGAGTACTGCTTTGTCTTGTATGCTTAGTAAGGGATGTAACTGTTTTCTCTCAGTCTTACCTGAAATTCAAAATAATTTGGTGTTTGTCATTAGATATTTAAATTAATTTTTTGCATTAAAAAAACACAACTTTATGCTTTACCTTACAAAGCAGAGCAGTTTTACCTGTTTTAAGAATTAATACTGGTGGGAGTTCCCTGGTGGTGCAGTGGCTAGGCTTAGGCGCTCTCAACGCTGCGGCCTGGGTTCGATTCCCAGCCAGGGAACTATCCACATAACAAAACAAAACAAAACAAAACAAAGAATTAATACTGGTACTTTAACTTATTCTCAGATCAGTTTTTGCTAAATGAAACTGAAGCAGCTGCATTTTCTTGACTGCCATTGGGGTAATCCTGCTAAGAACAAATGTAAAGATAGATAAAATATTTGTTTAGAGAAGTTTTTTTGTTGTTGTTTATTTTGTTCTTTTACCTCATGAAAAATCAGGTCACAGGTTTTTAATTACTGAAGGTTTATCCTGAGCTATGTGAGGATTTAACTGAGTTCCTCTCTTTTACGGCACGTCTCTCGGTGCCTTTTGTGACTAAATGCCAACTCTGAGTGCTTTAAGCATGCTCTGATTGGGTTCATAGGCAATGAAGAGCAGCCTTAATAGTTTCTAAGAAATTTTGACATGACAGGATGAAAACAGTAATTGTTGTTTTTCAAATTCAGCAGAGCTTTTGAAATAGGACAAAGTTACCCTGCCAAAAATCTGCAATGCAGACAAAAAAATTTTTTAAACATGGTGTTTTCAAAAATCTGGGAAGATTTGAAACCAGCAAGTAAAAACAAGCCTTCTCAACCCTCTTTTCCCACATTTCTCTCTGTTACACACACTTGTTAAAAAAATATAGAATGCAAAATTAATTTATTTCTGAGAAGGAGGATTAAAATAAAAATTGGCTGTTTGTCTTGGTTAGAAGTGCCTTGTTTCCCTAAAAGGAAGAAATATCTCCTAAAAAAAATAAGATACTTATAGTTCTGCTGAGTAAAATGTGTCATCTAACTTTTTTCCTTTATTTTTGCTCTTTGATCTTGGCCTTTGTACTTGACATACTTCAGTAAACAATGGCATCTCTAATCTGAACCTTTTATGATGTAACGATTCCAAATTAAAATATAAAAAAAAGGAAACACTGAAAATGAATAGACTAGTATATGTGCTAGTATATCATAGTTAAATTTGGTGACTTTTTAAATTAAAATATTAAATGTGGCTATCTTAGAATTAAAGCTTTGGTGCTATATAGGTACTTTAAAGAAATGGGTTGTTGAATATTTGTTTTAAATTTTGGGGTGGTTTACCTGACGAGAAACAGACCTTTGATTTCAGTTCTTAGGCTAATGGCTCTTGTAGCTGTATAGATTTCGAATGAATTATTCACAGTGTTCAGTAAACGCTGAAGCTATGAATGTGTCCCTTGTGACTTTTCTTTGTGAGATGTAGAACGCACACAGTGCAGTGGCTCTGAATATATAGCCTGACAGATATGCAGCACTTCCACAGCTCCACTATCACTCTGCTTGTACCTAAGTGCTCCCAGTAGGCCTGAGGGTAAACCAAATAAGTTAAAAAGGGACAAGAAAGAGGAAAAAAAGGAGGAAAAATACCCGTGGACAAATGTTAGTTCCTAATTATTGCCTCAGATGTCACTCAATTGTAAAATATGCTCAGTGGTGTCCCAGATGGAATAGTTTGGTCACGAAGACAAAAAGCATTTATCAAGCAAACCATTGAATTTCTCTTTTGCTCTTTAATCTCCCTCTTGATAAATCCTGGGACTAGGTTGAAGGAGTTTCTCTTTGTACTTGTAAGGCAGGCTGTGGATCCTGTTTCATTTTTTTGTTCTTGGTACCTTATCTAATTGCAAGGATTTGAGGTAGTTTAGAGTGAGGATATATGTACAAAAGAAATGTTAAAGTCAGAGAGCTCAGAAGCCATAAAGATGTACTGGGGAGAAAATTCTACCTGAAAACCAAGGCAAGATAATTGTACTTGAGCATTAAAATTTGCTGATGTGTTTGAGCACCAGTGTATTTGAACTAAATTCCAGAAAGAAACACAGCAACTATTATAGTTCTCATCTGATAAAAAGGAGCATAAGAGTTTTTTAGGAGATAATCTTTTTCTCATTTTCAATCCAAGAAAAACTTGTCTTGTAAATCTTAACATAAATAACTCAGAATGATGATGAGCAGTGTCTTCAACAGGAGTTTTACAGAAACAAAAATATTGTTCTCTCTTGTGTTAACTTCTAGAAATTTGAGGGTATAACATTAAATTTTAGCTCAGTAAAAACATATTAGTGGGAAACTAAACTAAGAGTATGATGCTTTCTAGTGATCTAGCTATGCAGGGTTGGAACTGAAAAATGTAGAGGAATATATGGTTAGTATTAAACTTTTTTTTTTCAAATGTTTTGTTGACTGCATTTTGGTAGGATTGAATGGCAGTCTTTTATTGAATTCTTTAGCTCTTACTGGGAATGGAGATACACTGTATTGTTGATTGAAGCTACAAGCCTCAGATAATAGTTCAGAGTTTGACTTGTGTTTTTATAATATCCCACTTATTAGAGGTGATTACAGGGATGCTTATGCTCAAGGCTATAATTTTTTCTCTATCAAATATCTATATACATGTAAAATAGTTCAGTTATTTAGTTTCTTACTGAAAAAAATTCTGGTCTTGTGCAATTATATGGCTTTGTAATTTTAAGAGAATGTTTTCCAGAAGGATTCCTAGGCTGCGAAGAGCCTTTTATGGCCTTAGTTCACTATCAAGAGAAGATTTTTGTTTTGCTTTTCTTGGAATTGTCTTTTGATGGATCCTACCATCCTTTTGTCTTTGAGCCAATATCACATTTTATTCAGTAACAATATAGAATGTCCACATTCTTCTAAAAAATGTCCAGAACAGCTTCTCCCTTAATAGTAGAACATCCAATCAATGTTTAGCAGAAATTTATGGCATACTCATTTTATATGGTGCTGAGGATGTAGGGGTGGACAAGATGGATAGTGTCGGTGGCCTCATGGGGCTTGGAGAAGGCTGTGTGTGGTGACCTATTTTTAGCTGGGTTTCAGCCTGGCACAGCAAACTCTTTCTGGGTGAAGTATAAGTTTACTTAAGGTGTTTGGGAAGAAAGCAGGATAGAAGGTTTTACTTAAAAGCATGCCTGTTAGTTTTAGAAAAGCCAAAAATTGCAGATAAACAAAATATCTTTGTAATCTTACCACCTAAAGATAATTATCATTAACACTTTGGATATGCTCCCACACTTTTTTTTATGACTATATGTATTTTTTTGAGGTGTAATTTACTTAGACTCTTAGAGTAACATGCACAGTGTAGTTGATGAGTTCTGACAAATATGTACAAGTTCAGACAATTTTGTGAACTCATCCTAGAAAAAGTGCTACATACCTCATTGCTGAATATCACTACAGTCACTTTCAAAGTACTCCCCTTGGGAAGGTATGTACCAATGCCAGCACCTAGTCCACTCTTCAAAATCTTTTCCTGGAATGGCCATCAGAACTGTTGTCGTCCCCCAAATCTAACAGTTAAGTTTGCGAACTTGCCACCGTGCACTTACGTTGGCAGCACTGCATAAACAACTCGGTCAGGTGTCATAAGAGTCCCAAAACTGCTTTGAAGGGTGGACTAGACGCTAGCTAGCATCAGTGCATGGCTTCCCAAGAGGAGTACTTCAAAGGTGACTGTAGTGACATTCAGCAATGAGGTATGTAATACTTTTTCTAGGATAAGGTTGCGAAATTAATTGTCTGACCTTGTACACTCATGTAACAGCATCCAAATCAGGTGTAGAACGTTGCTGTCACCTTATGAAGTTCCTTCATAAGTTAACCAAGAAGTAACTACTGTTCTGATTTCTATTACCATAGATTAATTTTGCTTGTTCTTTAGCATTATAGGTGTTGAAACATTCACTATATACACTTTTGTGTTTGGCTTCTTTTGCATATATATTTTTTAATTTTAGCTTTTTAATGGATAAGACATTTACATGGTTCAAAATGTTAGGAGTACAAAGGATATGCAGTGAAGAGTTTCCTTCTCACTGCTATCCCACCAAGCACCCTGCTGTCCTCTTTGAAGGTAACAGACATCTTTGTATCCTTCCAGAGATTTTATGTATGTACAAGCAAATATATATAGATACATGTACACACACACATGTGTAGATATTTTTTTCTTATCACTATCTTTTGTATAAATAGTATAGCATACACATTGTTGCATACCTTTTTTTTTTTTTAATTCTCTTTTTGGGGGGCAGGGGGTAGTTCCCTGGCTGGGAATCAAACCCAGACCACTGCGTTTGTGTACCTTTTTTTTAAACCTAAAAAGGTAATCATTACGTATCAGTACCTGGAAAGCTTCCTTGGTCTTGTATGGCTTATTTATTGCTCATAGTATGTTGATTTATTTAAACAGTCCTATGTTATTGGACATTTAGTCTGTTGTTAACCTTTTGCTACTCCAAACAATGCCTTAGTCAAAACCATATTGCATCATACCAGGAGGCACCTATTGTTTGGTTGTTTCTTTTTTGCATTTGTGATAAGCTTGATCAGTGGGTTCAGGAGTGGTCAGCCTGATCTGCTGTTTTATATAAAGCTCTCCTTTATAGGGATTTCTTTGTAGTTTCTCCAGCTCTTTGCCTAAGTTTTAGCAGCCATTGGTGATCTTGCCTAGATCCATTATTTCATCAGAGGTTGCAAAATGGTGATATTCTAATTCTTTCATTAGTTCTGTATTTATCAGTTGGAATTCTTCTGTAAAGAACTTTCCTTTATCAGCTATCTTTGGATATGTACCTGAATTCATAATTATTTTCTTAGGGTCTGTTCCTAGAAATTTAATTGTCTGGGCCAAGGGTTTCTCTTCTTGAAGGCTTTTCATAAACATTGCCAGATTGCTCTTAAAGATGTAATATCAGCTCACACTTCCACCATTGTTACGTGAGTGAAATACTGTTTGCAGTTTGTAGAAATAATGATGTAAAACCTCAGAGATGGGCAACACAATAAGTGTCTTTGTCAGTCAGAACTGTCATTCCTTGGCTTTCTCTTAAGAGAGTGCTAGTATGACTTTGGAAATACTGTTGTTTCTAGTTTGTGTGCATTAAGCATGTATTAATTTTGAAATTAGAAGGTTGTTAGATAATAATAAAACAGGCCCCAACAACTTTCTTTTTTTTTAAGTTTAACTATGTATATTAACTGTGTTTCAAAATATAATAGCCTTCTTAGCTTAAGTAATTATAAAACTGTAACTTTTTTTCCTTTGCAGTGACATTTCTGGGGGCAAACCCTTGGAAGTAGAGATGGAAGGGATCGAATATATGAACGATGATCCTGGCATGGTGGATGTTCTTTATGCCAAAGTTCATATGAAAGATGGCTCCAACAGGTATGCTTCTGGAATACTTCTTTGTTTTACTCGAGGTGCCTGAAAGCATCCCTGAAGTTCAACTAGTTTTGATTTCTTTGAGATCTTAGTACTTTGTAAAGAGTGTGCCAATTCTTTCTTTTTTTAGAATGGCAAGCTGGTATCTTGAAGGGGAATTTGTTGTAGGAAAAAGTATATTAGACTTTTAGTCTGATAGTTATTGAGTTACTTGGATGGTGGATATTGCTAGTCACAATGTAGTTTTTATAGAACTCAGTGAATCCTTCATGTTTTCCAGGATAATGGGAGGCAGGAAGGATGGCATTTTAATGTGGTAATTTCAAAAGTGAATTAATGTGTATCTAGTGAATACCAGGACAAAATGGTGATGATAACTATACAAACTTCCTAAGATTATTATGATTAAATTAACCTCTGTAAAATGTTTAGAAGAGTGCTTGGCACATACTAACATCACAACGTATATAAAAAGATGTTTACTATGTTTTATTTTTCATTATTACCACACCTTAATATAAGTTTGAATCACCCTTAATGGAGACACTTCAAAATTAGACCACAGTAGTGAATGATGATTGGCGAGGGCATGGCTATGAACCCTTCCCCCAGACTGCTCTTCTACCAATCATTACACACAGTTTCAGAACAATTCATTTGCAACATTTCTAGAACTTCCCCAAATATCCATATATCCATAGCCAGACTGTTTGATTAGTTTAGTTATTGACTAAGTACATTGTCTTTATTCTTGAAATCAGGCTCAAAAGATGCAAGATACAGTCTTAAGTCTGGACTTGCATTAAGTTTGTTGCAATACTTATTTTTTATGAGGGTGTACGAAGAAAAACCTCTCTCCACTAGTTCATAGCAACCTCAATGATCTCAATAACTGGTTTCAGTTGGCTAGTGATCTGCATTACAGTTATTACAAACTTCCCAGATAACACAAATATTATTAATATAAATTAAAAGTTTGTTAAATACTTGATCATCATTATCAATATTTAACTATGTTACAGATATCATAAAATTAAATCTGTGGTTTGTACTTTTAGTATAGTAATTTTTCTTTCTTAACTTACCTCATTTCCACTGTTTTACATTAAGATAGGCACTGAACAAAAGTGTCAGTATTGAAATACAGCTGTTTTAAAAGCAGGGAGTACAATTTATAGAAATGGATTTAAGGGAGTTCCCTGATGGTGTAGTGGCTTAAGGCTTTGGTATTGGCGCTGTCAGCACTGCAGCCTGGGTTGATTCCCAGTCAGGGAGCTACCCACATACCAAAAAGCAAAAAAAAAAAAAAAGAAAAAAAAGAAAAAAAAAGAAATGGATTTAAAAGGGCTACACAAGTGGAAAAAGATTGGGAACCACTGCTCTAGAGAAAATCTGTATCTCCAGGCAGGACCTCAAATTGATTTGCTTTCCTAGAGGATCTCTTGTAAGGTTTGTTTATCTCAGTTTAAAGTGATAATCTCAATTATCTCCTATCTGTGTTCAATTGGAAGTGAAATTTGAGGAGAAGGGAGGGAAAATAGTATAGAATCAGTTTTTTGTGTGTCTTCTGAACCACACTTTTCTTTTCCTAGATACCTGGCACGTGCCTAATGGGGATATTAATGCCCTGCCCTAAAAACTAGGGACATACTGTTATTTAACGGGATATCATATGCTAGGACATCCCAAAACATTGAAATTTCATAGCTGTATGGATCATTTACTTTGTGTTCTAAGTAATAGCTATCCAAATACATTAACTATGTTGTAAAACTACTATGCATGGGGTAGATTACTTTTGAACTTTATGGACAGGAATAGTGAATAAGGTAGGCAGTTCTCAAACTTTTTGGTCTCATAATCTCTCTAATTTCTTTAAAAATTATTGAATACCCCAAGGAGCTTTTGTTTATATGGGTTATATCCAAAAACATTTACCTTATTAGAAATTAAAACTGAGAAATTTGAAATTGTTAATTCATTAAAAATAATAGTAAGAAAATAATTTTTTATATAAATGTTTTTCATAGAAAATCACTCTATTTTCCAAACCAAAAAAATTTAGTGAGAAGATAGGCATTATTTTACATTTTTGTAAGTTAAAAGAAGATAGCTGAGTTTTCATATCTGCTTCTCTGTTCAAACTATTGTGGTATGTTGTTTTGATCAAAGTATGTAAGAAAATCTGGCCTCATGCAAAAATATAGTTGGAAAATTGAGGAATACATTAATGCCCTTTTCAGATAATTATGGATATTTGATGCTAAACTAAAACTTGACAGGTCATAGTTTTTTAAAATGTCAGTTGTAGTGTGAAATCTGAAACTGTATCAATGAGTATTTTGTACTCTGTTACATTAAAATCCACTGGTCTCTTCTGGAGTTTGCCTGAATCTTTAACTCATGCATAATTTTGTAACATTGGTGATTTAGAAAACACTATTTTACTGAGTTATACAAATCTTCCACATGTCGACAATTTCATTTTGTAATCTTAAAAA
The DNA here is from genome assembly GCA_004026885.1 of Lyroderma lyra. Lineage (NCBI taxonomy): Eukaryota > Metazoa > Chordata > Mammalia > Chiroptera > Megadermatidae > Lyroderma > Lyroderma lyra. The sequence goes on from PVJL010003066.1 coordinate 115,441, forward strand.
TACATGTTAATATCACTGTTAATTTAATAAAAATTTTTAAGTATTGAGGAGCTGTCAAGCTCACGGTGAGAGATATGCATACATGTTTTCTGAAATTTGTATTTTCATTTGAAAGCTTGAATTTTATTATTGGCAGAGAATACTGGTGATTTTTTTCCCTTTAAGTTCTTTTTTGTAAAACTGTCTGCCACATAGCCAAGTCCAAATAACCATAATTTGTCTGTCAGTAGTTCTTTCAAGGCCAAATTGTGTTCCATGAGCAAGGAAGCTAGTTGAGCTTACAGCTCACACAACCCCACAAGTACTTTTCCTCTAGGTAGCTATTTCAATGTACAGCTTTATATAAACTGCCAATTTCATCACAGAAGATTAAAAAGATATGTACTCAAAGACTGAGATTTAATAAAAAAGTAGAATGTAGGAGTCAGATGAATATGATCCATTATGACAAAGCTGGTTTATTTCAGGAATGCAAAGATGAATTAAGATCAGGATATCTAATGATATCCTACTTAATATATCAAACTTAAAAATAATACCTAAATATATTCCTGAAAGGCTTTTGATGAAATTCAAACTATTATTAAAATTTTTACAGAAAATAGAAATAGAAAGATTGCTTAATATGATAAATATCTATTTTAAAGCAAAAATAGTCATATTGAATGATAACTTTTACTGAGTTTATTCCCATTATAATCAGAAATAAAACACGGTTACCTACAATAATTGTTAATCTTCAACACATTGTTCTGAAACTTGAAGCTAATAATACTTAAGCTATAAAACAGAGTAATTGAAAAGAAGACAAATTGTCATTATTTGCAGGTAACATAACAGCTACTAAGAAAAGCTCTGAAACTGACAAGAGATCAGTAAAAGTGCTAAGAAGTGGTTGAACAAAAGATAAATACCCCAAAATAAATATTAATAGTTTAATACTAACAAAATAACCAGCCACTCTTGTAGGCACCAGAAGGAATACAAAAGTGGATAAAATGACTTTACTGTAAGGACTTTATTTAAGAACTAAACTATTAAAAGAAGGCTTCACACACAGGGATAATGGCAGCTGTCCCTCTGTTCCCTCGCCCTGAAGTCTCACAACTCGGTTGTTGGCGCCTCTCAAATTGCTGCCTCTGCTGGAGCCCAGATCCTGGATCAGACTATGAAAAGGTGCTCATCTACATGCCATGAGAGACAGAGTGATGGAAAAAGGACTGGAAGTCATCTGTCACATCTAGATCTACCTATACTGTGGGAAGGAGAAAGAGGAGGGAAAAGCCACATTGCAACCATAGTCACTGCAAAGGAAAGAACAGAAAGCAAGAGGAGCATGTGAGTTCAGCCTCATGACCATATGGTGCTGTAATCCTTTTAGCCACAAAAGCACCTGAAGGTCCCTACTCTGGGTCAAGAGTATCTTTTATATGTCGTTGGGAATAAGTTAGAGTTCCATGATGTCTTTTTATCCCGAGTGCTTAAAAAAAGTTTTTATTATTTTATTTTTGAGTCAGAAGTCAGTGGAGGAATCTTTGGTAGTTTTTTTTTTTTTTTCAGTGTCCATTTACAAAGACTCTTGTTGCTAGTACCTGGTGAATGACTCTTTTCTAGTCTCTGCCAGGGTAAGGTCACCTTTCAGGACTTAGACGATAATTGGAAAAAGCCATATATGTACTAGACTTCTAACAGCACCATCAGCGGAATCTAGAGACAAGGAAAATAAATGCCAAGAAACAAAAACAAAAAAAGGAGAATAATTATTCTATGTAACTACCAATACAACTTTGGTGAGTTAATGAAACAATTTTTGTATAAGGAAAACACTTTTGGACAATTTGTTTGTTTGTTTTATTTAACAACTTCATTTCTAAGACAATATAACTTGTATATATAAATTGGTTAGGCATTTGATAAATAAACACATTTGCAGATTTAAATTGATATAAAATGCTATAAAAACTTGTTCAACATATTTATATGGTTTCATGGCTGAGCTCACCCTCAGAGTTCTGCTAGCCACATAAAAGCATGCACACATTGAAAATTCTGAGAAATCCTAAAAGGTCAGCTTTTTTGTTTTCAAGCTTCCAGAAATTCTTTAAATCAAAGACTGAGAGGGTAGAAACCACTCTTGATGAGAACTAGAAAGGGATTGTTATGGGTAGAGAAATTAACTAGAAAGGGATTGTTATGGGTAGAGAAATTAACTACTGCAAGTAGTGGATTACATGAGGGCTGTCTAGGAAATACCCAACCATGAAAAAAATAGAGGCATTTATGGCTGGATTTTTTTCTGGACAGCCCTTGTATACCTTACCTTGGAGGGTTAACACAGGTGAAGCCAGTAATTCATTACCTAGCTTAAATTACAAAATGTCTTTTACCTAGGGGAGCTGGGTTTTGGAAATAACCCAGCTTTTGATGGTGTGGACCATAGTAACAGTTACTTACTGCCTGAGAAGGGTTGGGAGCCTAAGCCGTTAGGAAGAGGCTTTTGGCCTCCAAACTGGTTTGTACTTAGAACTTTACTATGCCTCAAACGCTATTCATTAACATGAACTTAATAAATGATATTAAATAAATACACATGTTTATAACAGAATACTTTCTAATACCAAACAGAGTATTTTTGTTTAATTAGGACTATTTCCCCTGTTTTATAGAGGCCAAATAAAAATAACTTTAAGAAAAAGAAAACAGATTTTAAAAATAGAACAAAACTAAGTAGGTGTTTGCTAGGTGACATGAGAAGGTCACTACTGGTAAGAGTATACCGTTAGTACAAACTTTCCAGAAAGCAAGCTGGTGCTTTATTTTGAGAGTTTTTTTGTATACTTCTTGGACTTGCTAATTCTCCCCATAGGAATTTTTCCAATGGAACTAATCAGGTATGTGGGCAATTATCTATATGTGTAGATATTTTTTACAATATTGTGTATAACAGTAAATACCAGAAACAGTCTAAATATTCATCAAAATCATTGGTAGGAGAAAGACTAGAACATTTGTAGAATAGGAAATAGTATGGATCTACTAAAAAGTGTCTTGGAAAAATGGAAAATATTCACTATAGAGTATTTATGTGATGAAAACAGATTACAAAACAATTTTAATATGCATTTACTTTTTCCCCCCTTCAGAAGTGGGAAGAGTGTGTAAAAGAGAAATCAGTTAATCTGAATATATAAAAATCTTATCGATGATTATTTCTGGATAGTAATTTTTTTTTTTTAATGTATCTGATTTTTTTTAAACATTGTAACAGGCAAGTGTTATACTTGTTCAAGTGTACTTGGTATATTTGGTCAGGTCAGGGTCGGTAGTAATTAGTATGTGTTTGTAAGTGGCAGAATTATGGTTTGACGTAGCTTTGTTTCCACTGTAATGTCTATGCTTATGATGGGGCAGACAAAGGATATTAAGAATAATTGGAGACAAAGCAAAAGGAAGAAAGAAAAAGGGTAATTGGAGACAGACTAGTTTTTTGAGAAGTTGGCAAAAAGAAGATGAGAGAAGTGTTTGTATGTATGTAATTAGAGTTAAATTCCACAGCTGTGCAGCTCTGCATCACTGTGCCATCTTTCAGTTTGCCATCTTCCTTTCAAGCTTATTCTTTTTACATTGCTTTCTCTTATAAAAATAAAGCCTTACAGATGAGTAAAGTGAAAATAAATGACCCTCTTCCCCCTGCCCTGCCTCTTCCAATTTTCCTCCCCAATAGATTGTAAGTAGAGTGAACACTGCTGAGATTCCTTGTCTGTGCATATTATTTTACACAAATGGGATCCCATTACACATATTGTTCTGTAATTCATCCTTGTCATGAAATATTACCTAGACATCACTTTTATGTCAGTGTATGTAGAGCCTATGAAATACTGGTACAACAATCTCCCTAAGCCATAGCCTGTGTACTATGGGACTTACTTGCTGAAAAATCTCCTGTCATTTCACATCATCTTTTGAATTAATTCATATTCCTCAGACTAGCATTCAAGATCTTGTGGTGTGCAACCAACTTAGTATTTCAACTTGATCATCCACTATCTTGTACTTTTCCCAAGTTCCAGCCAGCTTCACTGCTTATTGATGATCCTCTGTATGTTTATTAATCTTTGAGACTAAAATTTCTCTCATGTTACTTCTCATCTTTTTGTGTCCAAATACTGTCTTTCCTTCTTGCTATCCTTTCTAATTTTTCTCAAATAGGCTATATGATTTTGAGGGGAAGAGAATAGTCTTATTCATCATTGTATATTCAGTACCTTTTATAATTCATGGTTCACAGTAGGTGTTTGTTGTTTACTTAAGTCATTTACTCATTCAGGTGACATACAAGGACGATTTAAGTACAGTTAGCTGCTTATCCTAAGCCCATCCTCCTAGTAGCCTATTCTGGTCCCACCCAGCTATAATCTCTTCCAAGCATCTTGTATTGCTTGTGTTGTTACCAAAGTCATCTTTATAGTTATCTTAATAGATGGCAGGCTTCTTAATAACAAGGACTATGTTTGCTTAGTGTTTTATTCTTATAGTGACTGCATAATGCCTGTATACAGTAAGCAGTCAGGAAATATTAATTGGATAAAGCTGAATTAAATTGGAAAAGAAAAGCCTAAACAAAAGCCTAGAGTTTGCACAAGTCTCTCTCTCTAAAGATGGTCTGGAATGCTTGAACTGTATAGCATTTATGGGCCTTTAAGCGAAGAGCTTAAATTTAAAGCATTAATAACTGGCTTCTGTTTTCAAATCTAAGCACTGTATTCTAAATGATAAAGCTGCTTAATTTACTATTTTTCTCATAGCAACCCTATATTACTTTTAATTCAGTATGAAGAAGCAAAGGCATAGAGAAGTTTTGTGACTCATTCATAGTTTTAACAGGAAAGGATCAATGAAGTGTAAGATTTGAAAGACTATACAATTAGAAATACTCATATACTGGTGTACTGTCAAATGTAATGTCCATGACATTAACCTGAAATTTAGTGATTGGACCAAAGTACTCTTAGGTTCTTTTTTTTTTTTTTTTTTTTTTTTTTTAAAAGAGGTGAAACAAAGAGTAGTTTATTGAGAGAAAGTACACTCCAAAGTGGTAGGAGCAGGCTCGAGCAGGAAAGTGGCTCAAGAGCCCCCTTATGTTCTTTTACTAGAACTCTAAAATATTTGTCATTTCCTTCCTCTAGTATTTCTTGCTCCCTGTTTCTATATAGCTGAACTCTCTATCCACTTATTTTTCTTTACCAGAGGAGAGAAAAGTGAGGTGTCATTTCTGTTGTGATTTGTAATTGAAGTGGATTTTACAGTGCTTGGTTATTATGGTCAGACTTAAATTATGTTGTAGTATTTAGAAATATTTCAAAACTTTATGATTCTGTGATGGTATTAGTTAATCAGAAACTTCAGACCCAATATACTATAGGTATATTTGCTTGGAGATCCACACACACAGTTAGTTAAATCAATTAACTAAAATCAGTATTATACGCAGTCTGAATATGTTTTATTTTCCCCTTGGGAATGTAGGAACAAAGTTGTTTTCTTGAATCAGTCCTCTTTTTCCATCCTTACCAATATTTTATTGGTTAGCCACTTCTCATTTACTGGTTTAAATTCTTCTAAAAGGTATATAAAATGACATTCTGGAAAACTATTTCATGACATGGATACATATTCAGGGAATATTAAGTGAAATATGCAAGTTAAAGAAAAATGTTGGAGTTCCCGATGGTGTAGTGGCTTAAGGCTTCGGCACTAGCGCTGTCAGCACTGCAGCCTGGGTTCGATTCCCAGCCAGGGAGCTACCCACATACCAAAAAGCAAAAACAAAACAAAACAAAACAAACAAACAAACAAAAAAAATGTTTTGTCTTTTAAAAATTGTTATATATCTGTAGAAAAAGACTTAAAAACCACAATAACAAAAGTTAAATGCTTATCAGTGGGTGATGAGGTTATGTTTTCCTTTGTATGCTTTTCTGCATTTTCCATTTTTTTCTGTAATGAATATGTATTTTTGTAATCAGAAAAAAAATTAAGGTGACAATGTAAGGAAGCACAGTATCTCTCTTAACTGGCTTCCAGGCCTTCCGTTCTCCCCTTACAAACCCTCATCGGTTTACTGTGGCCTGCCAAATGAGATTTGAACCCTGCTGGCCCTCAGGAGCCTTCACAACTTGGCTTCAACCTGCCTTCCCATTTCATTGCTGCCCTCCCTCGCTACAGAGTTTGTCACGGAATCTTGCATGTGTCATGTTCTTTGATAGTCAATCTTCCAGTTGTTTAGGACAAAAATTATTTTAAAATCACCTATATAATGGAGCTCTTGACTCCATTATATTAGAAAAGCTACCACTTCTCACCACCTGCCACCCTGCTGCTCTCCCAGGTACCTGGGTGGTTGCAACAGCTTCCTAACTGCCTTCCGGCTTCCGTCCTTGCCTCCACCACTATCTGTCCTCCACACGACAGTCAGAGGTTTCCATTTAAAATGTCAGTCAGATTATGTCATTCTGTTGAAAACACTTCAGAAGCTCCCGATCTCACTCAGAGTATAAGCCGAAGTCCTTAAAGGTGCATTCTCCTCCCTCTTTTCCTTTTCTTTTTCTTCATGGTGCTTACTACCACCTAACGTAGTATGTGTGTGTGTTTACTGTTCGTCTATCTCCTTCCACTAGAATGGAAGCTACTCAAACACTGGGACTTCTTTCGTTCTCCTCTCTACTCCTGTCACCTATGAGCACATCAGCCCTTCCTGTCTCCTTTGAGATCTTGTTCTGTCAATTTCCTCTATTGCCTAAAATTTCATCTTCCTTGTCTATTGAATAATTTCTTGTTGTCAGTAAGCATTTTCAGCTCTTTCTCCTCATTGAAAACCCACATAAGCAGCCTGCCTTCAACTTGTATCTTCTAATTATCAAGGCATTTGTTCTCCCCGTCCTTTTAAGTTTCCTGAAAGAATGTATGGGCATCAATCCCCTGTCCCGCCTCTGGCTTCTCCCTTGGTCCTCTGTAATGAGGCTTCCATCTCCAGTGTGCCAGTGAAATGTTCTGATTGTGAGAAATAAGTAGGCATTTTTTGTTCCTTTTCTTACTTTACTTTTCTATAGCATTATACTGTACTGATTATTCCTTCTTTTCCCCTTGTAATTCTCTTTTCAGCCTTTCTGAAGTCTTTTCTTATTTCTCATCCTTATCAATTGTCTTTGCTGGTTCCTTCTCTGCCCCTTACATAGGAGTATCCCTTAGGGCTCTGTCCTTAGGTCTCTTCTTGGCTTGTTCTAAATTCCTTCTCCTCATATGACTATATCTGTCTTTTGCTTTTAACTACTGTTTGTGCACTGATGATTCCCAAACCTGTATCTTTTGCCCACAGTTTTCTCTTGAGCTTTTAGACTTATATTTCCATTTCTTTCTGGGACATATCCAACTTTATATTCCATGCCACAGGTTCAAAAACATGCACAGTATTAACCCTCCCCTTAGAATAGCACAACAAAATAACAATTACTTCTTCACAACTCCCCACCTTGGTCAGTGACCCACCTGATCATTTAGGCAGACTCTGGGAAGTCACCCTCCCAGAGCCCTCTGCTTCCTCTGCCTTCCCATGGCCATATCCGAGAGGCCTTCTCTCTCACATTGCTCTTTTGAATCCATTCCCTTGTCTTGATTTTCATTGCCCTGCCATGCTTTATTAGGGGTTCCAACCTTTTGGCTTCCCTGGGCCACATTGGAAGAAGAATTGTCTTGAGCCACACATAAAATACACTAACACTAATAAAAGCTGATGAACTTAAAAAAAAAAAAAAAAAGGTCTGTGCATAATTTTCATAATGTTTTAAGAAAGTTTACGAATTTGTGTTGGGCTGCATTCAGAGCTGTCCTGGGCCACATACGGTTTGGACAAGCTTGGTTTATATCTTTATCCTTTCCGTCTTTCTAGCATGGTCCTTAGCATGAAGCCAGACTGAATGGGTTCTAATTTTATATGGGCCACTTATTAGTTATGTGACTTTGGTCAAGTTTCATAGTTTCTCTGTGCCTCAGTTTCCTCATTGGTAAAATAGTGATAGTAATTTATTGTGAGGATTAAATGATTTGACATATATAAAGTGCTTGGAGTAGTACCTCACATATTGTGCGTGTTATTATTTGTACTGTTGTGGTACTGCCTAGTTGACCACTGGTCTCTGCTCCTTCTAAAGCATTTTCTACTCTGCCACAGAGTCCGCTTCCAAAAATGGACATCTGACCATGTCATTCCCTTTTTAAAAATTTCTGTGCCTTACATCCAGCTCTTCTCCACTGTCTTGTTTTCTCTCACTTTGTGTTATAGCTATATTAAATAAAACAGTTTGCACTTTTCCAGGTAAACCGTGATCTTTAAGTCAGTCCTACAAATAGGCCAAACAGGGGACTTGGCCTACACCTCACATAAAACCAACTCGTCCAGCCCTGCTCAAGGAGAGCCACTCACTCCTCACCACAGGGCCATGGTCCAAGAAGAAATGGAAGATTCATGAACTCTATAAATATCTCAGGGCTACTTGCATCCAAGAAAAGAGAGAGTGTTTGACACAATGCGTATTACTGGCACATCTAAAAATGTAAAATGTAAAAAACATGAAGTCTATTGTTCATTAGTATTATACATTAGTGACTAATAAAAGATTATTTTGAGCCAGGGAAGTCAATTAGCATTCAGCACAAATCTCAAAAGAAGCCAAGGGAAAGTTGAAATGTGCAGGCTCCTCCTTGCACTTGTCACCAGGTACACTGCTCTGTTATTTCATTTGATGAGGACCTCTCAGTCAGTGCCAGTGTTCAGTGAGACCACCAGGCGCAGGGTGGATGTTTTGGCACAGTATGTAAAAGCTCCAGGCTGAATTTTACCATCACATGAGTGGGGGGGGGGGGGGTCATAGAAGATGGCTGCTTCCTGAAGCCGAGGACCAAGATCTGCCCCCCCCACACACATACTTGCTGGGATAATGACCTCTGTGAGCACAAGTGGCAAAGTTGTTCTTCAGAACTGAAGGAGAAATAAAGGGTTTTCCAGACTTGCAGAAGCTGAAGAAGTTCATCACCAGTAGATGAGCCTTACAAGAAATGTTGAAGGGAATTCTTCACTCTGTTGAGCAAAACATCTGAACAGAATGAAGACTTCCTGTGCAGGAATTGCAAGAATTGATTGTGGTGATGATAGTAGAATGAGTGACTATCACTGAGGTAGAGTTCACCCACTGCAGAACTTGTAGTGCTTTTAGAGGCACCTGGAGTCCCTATGGGGAATTTCATCAGCCTGTGGATGCTCTTACATGCAGTTGTCTTTATTGGTACTATACTTCCACCTCATTGAAACACAGTACAGTGTCCGCTGCTACTGGGATCTTCCCAGTGCTTGCTCCTTCCCAGGCCTCCCTCATTTGATCCTGGTGCAAACACATCAGCCACAGTAGCTTTTAGTTTGTGACTGGATGATCCAATAAAGCACTTCCTTTTAGGCACCTCTGTTGAGCCTGGCTTCTTGAGCCCTATTACCAAAATGATAAACTCCCATGTTTCTTCAAGACCATGTTGAAAGCTCCTGTGAAAACCTGGCTCTCTTCTTAACACTCACTGTCATGTTTTGTGGTTGTATCCATGTTTGTCGTCTTCACTAGGCTCTGAGCTTCATGATGCTGGGGAGTGCAGCCTTTTATTCTTCCTCTTATGCAGGACTTTGTACAGTGATTGGCCCAGAGCAGAGGCTCAATAAACATTGTTTAATTTGTAATCAGGGGTCCAGGAGTCTACTTAGATTTCTCTGTTCTTCAATTTTTCCAGGCTGCAGGAATTAGTTGATCGAGTGCTGGAACGTTTTCAGGCATCTGGACTAATAGTGAAAGAGTGGAATAGTGTGAAGCTCCATGCTACAGTCATAAATACTCTATTCAGGAAAGACCCCAATGGTAAGTCCTCCCTAGAGCTGTAGCACAGTTTGTGATCAGTAAGGCTATATGATATCCCTGGGGTTTGAATAGAATGGGCTGTCAATGAATTTCTGATATATCTTCTGTTTTAGATCTGTTTGCTTGTTTTGATGAGTACAGTGGAAGTGTTCAGGACATATCTAGCATGGGACTGTGGCATTCCAAATCTTTTATTTCTGTCACACATAGGGTTGCCATATTTAGCAAATAGACAGGATGCCTAGGTAAATTTTAGGTAAACAATGAATAATTATTTTAGCATAAGTAGGTCCCATGTAATACTTGATGACTTGTTTTAAAAAGAGGAAAGGAAGATGAGCTAGGAAAGTGTAGATCAGTGGTTCTCAGCAAGGGGCAATTTTGCTCCCCACAGGACATTTGGGAGTGTTTGGAGACTTTTTGTGGTTGTCACAGCAGGGGGCTGGGGATGGGTTTCTACTGGCATGTTAATGGGTAGAAGTCAGGGATGCTGCTTAACCTAACTGTAACACACAAGCAACCTCCCACAACAAAGAATTATTCAGCCCAAAATGTTGATAGCACCACAGTTGAGAAACCTTGTGTTAGAGTAATATTTTTTTCCCTTACGGAATCTGAGCTTTAAAAATGGCCTGTTTTGGGGAGTTCCCTGGTGGTGTAAGTGGCTTAAACCTTCGGCGCTGGCACTGTCAACGCTGTGGCCTGGGTTCGATTCCCAGTCAGGGAACTACCCACATACAAAACATAAATAAATAAATAAAAATAAATTAAAAATATAAAAAAATATTTTTTAAAAAAATGGCCTGTTTTAACCCTTGATTTGGGATAATAACCTCATTTCAAAAAGGATTCTTTTCTCTCCATCCCCACCCACCAAGCGAAATCTTCTCTATCACATTCAGCATCTGTCTAATCAAGAGCTGCAAGTTCAAGTTATATGCAGCTTCTCCTTCCAAGACCTGTTGTTTAGTTTAAAATTTACCAGCACCAAAATCCCATTTTCAGGTTTTATTTCCTTTGTTTGGACCCTGACCTTGGTTTTAAAATACCCAGGTTGGTAGGGACTCCCTCAGTACTTGAACCCATAAACTATTTGTAGATTTGTAGTTTAGGACAATTTGTGTGTCCTTTTTATATTTCTCTTAATATACCAAAGATCCCACTGGAAGTCATTTAATATTAACCACATTTGGTTAGATCCATGGTGGGACTAAGAGATACATAGCTATTCAATCTTTAGTTCTAGTGTTAATGTTTTGTGGTGCTAGATTCTATTTTATTTAAGACTTTTCTAAATCAGTATTTTACCATTGGGAACACTGAGATAAAAAAAAAGTTCAGATGGCTCAGTCAAAGCTTATAGACTCTGTTTGGGTTGTTAATAGAATCTAAAGCTCTTGTTATTTTGATAGAATACAATTCTTTCATTTGGACCGTAGTATTGCAGAAGAATGTTTGAAATTCCAAAAAAGAATATTTTCTGGAGTATTTGATATTTGTATATTACTAATGTAGCTTGTCCATTGGAAACATTTAAAGGAGTTTGTAGTAGTTATCTTATTCTGGACAGTTCTGGAAAACACAGATCCCCTGAGGGTGTGCTTTTAACATTATTATATAAAGAAGAGTTTCAGAACTCTAAAGTATACTCTGAATTCATTGGTTCAAAAGATAATGTATTCACCATCCAATAGAACTTTTAAGATAATAGAAATATTCTACATCTGTGACATCCAATGTGGTAGCCACTATCCACCTGTGGTTATTGAGTACTTGAAGGTGGCTAGTGAGACTGCGAAAGTCTCACTTTAATTTAAATTAATTTACATTTAAATAATTGCATGTGGCCAGTGACTACTGTTTGGACAGTGCAGGTATAGACAGTATTTTATTAGACATTTAATACTACCAGTAGTGCATTCTGCATCTGTCCTCATCCTTAAATCCTAGTTCAAAGCTCCTAACAATTATACCATGTCCCATTATTAACTAACCTCTTGAAATAAAAGAGTTGCATTAATATATGAGTCTATAGCTTCTAAATTGTTTGGATCCAGATTTATATTCATTTAGAACTAGAGCTTCATATAAGAAAATGTTGTGTTCACAGTTTAGTTATCCTTTCCTACTTAACAGGTATTTTAAACATAACGGCTTTGAAATATAATTCACATACTATATATTTTGCCCATTTAAAGTATATAATTCAGTGAATTTTAGTATATTCTCAGCTTTTCAACCACTACCACAATTAATTTTAGAACATTTTCATCACCCCCACCCCATACTTATTGTCAGTAACCCCATTTCCTCTTAAGCTTCCAGTCCTAAGAACCACCAGTTTACTTTCTGTGCTATGAATTTGCTTTTTCTTAATATTTCATATAATAAAATTATGTAATATGTGATCTTCTGTGATTGGCTTCCTTTAGCTAGTGTAATGTTTGCAAGGTTCATCCATGTTATAGCGTTATCATATTTCATTCCTTTTTATTGCTGAATAATATTCTGTTACTGGATATTTATGGATATACCAAATTTTATTTATCCATTCATCAATTGATGAACATCGGTGTTTTCTACTTTTTAACTGTTATGAATAATGCTGGTGTGAACATTTATGTACAGGTTTTTATGTGAACTTTTGTTTTCATTTCTCTTTAGGTATATACTTAGAAATTACTAGGTCATATGAAAACTCTAGGACCATTTCTTTAATGAGAAGTAGCCTCTTAATAAAAGATCCTAAGTTCTATTGGATGGTGAATATACTCTATCTTATGTTTAACTTTTTGAAGAATTGTCAGACTATTTTCCAAAGTGGCCAGACCAGTTCCCTGGCTGGGAATTGAACCTGGACCATGGCATTGAGCGCACCGAAGCCTAGCCACTACACCACCAGGGAACCCCTTTTCCGGACCATTTTACATTCCCAGCAGCTGTGTATTAGCGTTTTAATTTCTCTACATCTTTGCTAACACTTGTTATTATCTGTCTCTCTCTCTCTCTTTTTTTTTTTTTTTAATATATATATGTGGGTAATTCCCTGGCTGGGAAACGAATCAGGCCGCAGTGTTGACAGCACTGAAGCCTAGCCACTATACCACCAGGGAACTCCCTATCTGTCTTTTGATTATTGTCATCCTATGGGTCTGAAATGGTTTTGATTTGCATTTCCCTAATGGCTGATGCTACTTAGAGATTTTGAACCTGTCATTAAACATTACAATCTTCAGATATGATTACTGCTTTTTTTAAATTGGTATTTATTTAGTATAATTTACTTTAAATTTTCACATGTCCTCTTAATAGGGGACCTATTTTTAGGTTGTGAAATATGAAATGGGAATTTGGATCTTTGATTAAGAGACTACTTGTCTTTAGAGAAATTATCCCATGTATAATTCCAGTGGGCTAGCTAAACTATATTATGTTCCTGGAGTTAGCACTCTGGATATATTTGATCAATTCTGACTTATTGTAGTCTCCATACCTATTAATATATACAGTTAAAGACCATACTCAGAAATAAAAATACAAATACTTTTGAGTCTGTTGGTGGGCAGGAAAAGGTTGATATTTTGGACAATACTTTCATAGTTAAATAATTCTTAAGGGTGCTTTGAATTTTCTATACCCCGGATTCTTGTCTGTGTTGAATTTTTACTTGAAAGGGACATAGAATACAGTGTTTCATGATTTCTTTCCTGTTACCGCTTTCCTTTGATATCCTTTTCTTGCTTTACTTTAAGGACATCTTTTGAGATAAGCAAGCTAAATTAAAGGAGTTAGAGTGCAGCTTTGATGAGGCTAAGGTTGTAGATGTGCTACATTTCTCTGTAAGGATAACTTTGATTGCAACTGAAGGGATCTTTCTCATTTGGAAGGAGTCCTTAAATCAACCTAAAGCATAATTGCCAGCGTTTTTTGACTACATAATGTGTGAACTTTGGTGTGGTTTTTACATATTCAAAAATACATGCAGCTTTTACAAAATCTGGGGGGTTTTTTAACTGTAAGGAACCCTTGGAGATCATCTAGTCTTAAACTCTGACTTTGTTCATGAGGAACTGAGGTCCACAGAGTAGATAATTTGCCTAAGAATATAGCTAGTTATATAGTACAGTGAATACTGGGACAATGTTGAATGAATAATTGTATATTGATTGAATGAATTGATAACAGAACTGAGACTAGAAAATGGGTCTCTTGATGTTTTCCCCTCCATATTATGCCATGGTAGTATATGGAGATTTTGCTAGTTGTATCTATAGAAATCCAAAAGAAAACAAACAGATAAATAATCCAAGCTTCTCTTCTAACATTATCTTTGCAATATTTACAGCTGAAGGCAGGTACAATCTCTACACAGCAGATGGCAAATATATTTTCAAGGAAAGAGAGTCATTTGATGGCAGAAACATTTTAAAGGTCAGTATGAAACTGAATTGAACGTTCATTGGCAGGTGTCCTAAATAAGCAAGGAAAACAAGTCATTCTTCTTTTATCAGTAAAGTATATATTTCTCATATTTCTCATGAGACCCATTGACTGACAGTGTTGTTAAAAAATTTTTTAAGTCCTAAAAGAAAAGAGAAATCTTTTTTACTCTGTTAAGGCTGTGGTATCTCTAGAATATTTGAAATTGACAATTTAAGAAACAAGTACTTGGGTCCATAGGAATAAGTTGATTTTAACCTGGTGAGTTTTACTCTGTATTTTACCTCTAGAGATCTGAGTTTGCATTTTTTTAAGTGAGAAAAAGAATTGTCTTGTTCTAGTAGATTTTCTCTTCTTTCATGACATGACGCTCCAAACTTGGCTTTATAATTTGTTTCTACCTAAAAAGTAGGTAGTCCACTTCTAACTATCGAGGCTTTGCTTTCTCCGTGTTAAATTAATCTTTGAAATGTAAATTAAAGAATTTCTTCAGGATTACATTTATCTTTCTCTCACAGACCACATTCTGTAATACCCACAGGGTATGCCCACACTATCAGGTTAACATGCCATTGTGTTTCTGGGCAAAAAGAAATATAAGTTGATACTAATAGAGAGGGTTTTGATTCTTCATTTCCCTTGTTCCATAGTGATTTAGGTTATACATTTGCATGGTTATGGATGCTTTTTGGAGCTGGGAGAGAGGGAGAGTATGCATATAATAACTTCAGGAAAAGCTTTAAGCTTTGGAAATGCTTTTCTTTTTTCTTCCCTACCCCGTTGTTCATTCCCTTATCTTGTTACTTGACAGTTTTCTTGCCAGATGCCTAATGTGACCCTATTGCCTCTACTTAATGATGTCACTCTTTAGCAGCTTCAAACTTCTTACCACAGAGCCCAACTGGGCAGTGACAGTCTTCACTTAGGCAGACATCCCAGGTCCCACATTGTACAGCTATATTGATTCCTACTTTTCCTTATATCTTTTGTCTTTCTGAATAGTTTTCTTGTTTTCAAAGTAGCTATGGTAGCTTTGGGTTTGAGAGACTGGCTGCTAATGAATTTAGTTTTGCAGTTAACTTCACTGATATTCCCAGGGCTCAGCTTCAGTATGATATGAATCTTTCTCTTCTATCTCATTTCTTTGGAGATTTTCCAATAGTATCATTAATTACTTTGCTATTGTTTAATTTGACTAAGAAAGACAAGAGGCTGAACAGGGAAAGAAATCTGTAGGAATGACTCACACCAACTTGGTTCTTTTGGAATTAGAATCAAAGCCTCAAATATGTGTTGATGCAAGTCAAGTGTGAGATATTTTGGAGTGGCATCTTTGAGAGGGAGATGACCGCAGAGAGCCTGTGAAGTGGCTTTCTGACCAATATGGATCTCTCACTTGATTTTTTTTTTTTTTTTTTTTTTTTTGGTAGTTCCCTGGCTGAGAATTGAACCCAGGCCATGGCATTGAGAGCGCTGAAGCCTAGCCACCACACCACCAGGGAACTCCTCACTTGATATTTAATTTCTCTCATTCTGTCAAGTTAGTTTTCCTTTTAAAGATGCTTTGCCTT
Source organism: Lyroderma lyra (assembly GCA_004026885.1). Taxonomy (NCBI): domain Eukaryota; kingdom Metazoa; phylum Chordata; class Mammalia; order Chiroptera; family Megadermatidae; genus Lyroderma; species Lyroderma lyra. The sequence goes on from PVJL010003066.1 coordinate 131,408, forward strand.
GAAATTGCCCTAACCACCCCACTGATGACATGAATATAGCTCCCTCTAGTGTTGACAAGGGCTTGCTGTATTAGTAGTACCCTTACTGGTTCATGCCTAATTGGTTTTAGAGCTGGACCCAGCTGAGGTACTTGGAGATCATTTATTTAATCCAGTTCTACACTTTAATCTCTAAGGACACAAGATCCAGTAAGGTTTAAGTGACTTGCCAAAGGTCACTGCTAGTAGGTAGCAGAGTCTGAATTAGAACAAAAATTCAAAACTCAAGTTAAAATTGTTTCTGCTGCTAATAGATATTTGAAATTGTGCACATCTATTTGAACTGTGATAATATCTGATTAACACTAGTTTCATCAATATTGGGGCAATGAGTATGCTAGTTAGTCTGAAACTGTGGCTAATTTAAAATGCAACTTTTGAGCAGATTTTAATACTAACACCAGTAGAAATACTTATTGTATACCATCTGCCAGTCCCTGTGCCCTGCAGGTAAAACAGTCATTAGGACACAGTCCCTACCTTCCAGGAGCTTTCTGTCTTTGAGGGGTATAGATAGTTAATAGGCAATTACAGTACAAAATGATGGGGGCAAGTTATGAGTATAGAGGAGAAGTACCTTTGAATACAGATAGCTACAACAAAGCACTCTTGGTATGGTTTTCAGTATTTTACTTTATAATCATTAGGCTCCTGAAAATACAATCTTCTACCTGTGTTCAATCAAAAGAACTAATTTTTTTTTTTGAGAATAAAGGTGACATATGGCCCCCAACAGTTACACCCCAAACATGTAAGAGGTAATAACTGTGTTTTGTGAAGTAATTATACCAGCCCACCTTTTGGAATTACTACGAATGGACATGTCTTTCTTAAATAGAACATGAGAACCCCATGGCCCCTGAAACCCTTGAAAAAAAAGATTCAGAAAACCAATGGATTATATATGTAGTTTTTGTATCAGATAAAAACATTAGGTTTAGAAAGGAAAAAAAATCAATTTCACTTTACAAGATAGGAACTGACTTGGAATAAACAGAAAGGTTAACTGCATTGGTTGTTATGGTTGTTAAGGATATGTGTGCAGCATATTAACAGCTGCATAGGTCAAGGGTCAGGAATGATGGTGATGGGAAAAAACCTTGGAAAAGAATCAGCTTCATCTACTATTCAGAGAAACAAAATGAGAAAGCAAGTCATTGCTCACTGTTTTAAGAATTGAATGAGTAACAGCCAATTGCCTTTTTCTCCCCATGAAGAGAATTAGTCCTTTTGGCTTGGTTTGGATGCCTTAGTAAGAAAAAAAAAAAGCTCTAATGACTTTTGAAGTTGGAAGCCACATTTTTATTTATTAAATTTATTGGGGGTGATATTGGTTAGTAAAATTATATAGATTTCAAGTGCACATTTTATAATACGTCATCTGTATATTACACCACCCAGAGTCTCTTCTCCTTCTATCACCATATATAATATTTGACTCCTTTTCCCTGTTCTACTGCCTCCCTCCCTGCTTCCCCTCGGGTAACCACTAAACTGTTGTCTGTGCCTATGAGTTTTTGTTTCTTTGTTTGTCTTGTTCGTTTGTCACTTTCAGTTTTATATCCCGCATATGAGTGAAGTCATATGGTTCTCTACTTTTTCTGTCTGACTTAATTGCTTAGCATGAAAAATCTAAAGATTCATCCATGATGTCGCAAATGGCAACAAATCAAAACCACAGTGAGCTACCACCTCACACCTGTTAGAGTGGCTGTCATCAGCAAGGCAAGTAATAACAACTGTAGAGAGGTGTGGAGAAAAAGAAACCCTCATACACTGCTGGTGGGAACATAAACTGGTACAGCCACTATGGAAAACAGTATAGGAGTTCCTCAACAAATTAACAATAGAATTACCATATGACCCAGCAATCCCTCTTCTGGGTATCTACCCAAAAAAGTCTGAAAACATTTACCTGTAAAGATATATGTACTCCTATGTTCATTGCAGCATTAATCATGGTGGCCAAGACATGGAAACATCCAAAGTGTCCTTTGATAGATGATTGAGTAAAGATATGGTACATATACACAGTGGAATATTACTTGGTCATAAAAAAGAGGAAACAAATTGTTTTTGTACGGCTTTTTTGAGAGTTGTTGCAGGTGTAATAGACTAGTATCTGGTTATTGCCCGAGTTAAAATAAGACTTTTCTTATCCTAAGAAAGACTTTGAAAGAACTGAAAACTAAAGAATCATTCTTCTGTATTTTTCAAAATAGAAAGCGGACAAACATATTTAGTTATGATGGTTTTTTAAATAGAAGACTGACAGATAACTCTGAAATGAGGATGTCTGAGTAAAAAGGACCTAGGCCAAATTAATAGGATAGTGTCCCCTCAGAGCATTTCCATTTTTAAGACTAAGATGCTGTTTGTTTTTCCATAAGGCAATGATAAACGTGTAATTGGAGAAATTATGCTGACCTAAAGATATACTGCCAGGAAATAACTGCTCCCTTGTGAGCTAGAAACAGAGTGGTTATTAACTGCCAGCTCCTGGAAAGAGAAGTGATCTTAATGGCAGTCTGTTTGGGGGGCTTGTGAAATGGCTTTAAGCAATAGAGTCAGGATTCCAAGAGTGTGCTCTCAGCCGATTCAGCAGGAGTACAGTATTAACTGTTCAAAAACATAGCTTCTGACTACAGAGTGAAGAGGAGACCTTAGAGCCCTATGTTGTACTCACCAGAGGAGGTGATTTGGTACAAATAAAGGCACAGTAATATATTTTGGAAGGAATAGAAAGTACTGTAAGTCCAAAATCAAAGGACATTGTGTAAGTGCCATTTCTTGATACATTTAAAAGTCCTGAGAAATATAATCCAAATAAAAAGAAGATGAATTTGTGCCTTTTCCATTTAATACATAAGAATAAGGATCTGTAAATTTAGAAAACAAGGGAATTTGCAGTATTCAACTAACTATATTAATTTTAATGCTTTACTTGAAAATCAGTTTTAAATCTGGCCACATTAAGATTTTTCTTGAATGGGAGTTCCCTGATGGTGTAGTGGCTTAAGGCTTCAGCACTGGCGCTGTCAGCGCTGCGGCCTGGGTTCGATTCCCAGTCAGGGAGCTACCCACATACAAAAAAAAAAAAAAAAAAAAAAAAAAAAAAAAAAAAAGATTTTTCTTGAAAGATGTAAATGAAAGTAATGCAATATTTAATTCATTTTGCTTTTGTTCCATCTTTGCCTCTTAAAGTCTTTAAAAGGACAGTTAGAATGAATAAATTTAAATGAGATCTTTATGTAGTTTGCTTTACTTAGAGAAGTTTCTATAAAGCATGTTATTTAAAAATACATATTCTTTTTCAGTGAAACATATATATAGAAAAGTGCATAAAACATATATGTATTGTTTAACAAATAATCAGGCAGTGAACAGTGTAATTACTACCAAGGTAAAAAAATAAGACCTGCCTCCCATATCCCTCCATGGCCAACTCTTTAGTCTGTTTGTCCTACGGTAACAAAGGCACAATTAAGTTCTTAAACACTCTTAGTGAAGAGGCTTGATTTGAATTATTACTTTGTTTCAAAGTATTTGAAGAGTATTGAAAAGATGAATTCATTTTTTTTCCTAAGGAAGAGAGATGAGATTGAGAATGGTGTAGTGATTTTTGAGAAAAGATATTAATGACTACAAAAGAAGACTAGCGTTTTTAGGAAGTATATTATTATTATTTTTTTTATGTATTTTTGTTTTTTTTTTGTTTTTGTTTATTTTTTTTTGCTTTTTGTATGTGGGTAGCTCCCTGGCTGGGAATTGAACCTAGGCCGCAGCGCTGACAGTGCCAGCACCGAAGCCTTAAGCCACTACACCATCAGGGAATTCCCTCTTTTCTTTTCTTTGGTTGCTTCCCTGAGCGGGGATCAAACCCAGGCCGCAGTGGTGAGAGCACCAAAGCCAAGCCACTGCTCTACCAGGGAACCCCACTTAACAGCCTTTTCTTGAGAGTCTATCATTCAATGTTCTATTGCAGTGTTACATCAGAATAAATAGCAGCAAATTGAATGTACACTAAAGCTACTATCCCTCATTACCATCATAGCTATGGTGTCATTTTTACTGCCTCGTATTTCTATAACTTGAAATTTTAATCTTATTTAAGTAAAATCACTAAGCAGATATCACTTACTCCCTAAACTATTTATGCTTATACACTGTTGATGCTTATTAAATTGTGTTCACTTGGACATACTGATACCTTATAATATTAATAGCTTTTATCTATTTCGGTAGCATTCAAAGCAATCATATTATTCTTGACAACCATGTGAATGAAGTAGGCAGCTTGTTAGAAGAGCCAACATACAACTTTCTGAGGAATTTAACTTGGAAAATAAAAATAAGATGTAAAAAAGGTCAATTAGAGAATATGAAAGCTCGTGGAAATTACATGTAGACATTAACACATATATTCAGTTAAGGAAGATAAAATTAAAGAAATCTCTGGCAAAGGTGAAGAAGTAGAAAAATGAGAGAAAATATGACAAAAAGGATCCTCAGACATTGAGAAAATTAACTATTAGGGTTATAAAAGTGGAAAATAGACATTGAGGTCTTGAACTTGGATGGAGGAAGCTCTGGACTGATACTGCTCCCAGGTGCTGGGCAGTAGCAAAGAAAAATCCTCTTTGGAAGAAAGTTTGATCACCTCTGCCTAGAAATATTCCTCCAAGGAACCCTCCACCCAATGGCTGGGACACAATCAGAGATAACAAGGCATATGTGCAAAGCACTCCGCATAAGCAGAGAAACATCCAAAACTCAATAGACATGAGAGTTATCAGAGTTAGGCTAAAAACACCTATGCTTACTATGTTCAAAGAAATAAAGCCAACATTGTGGCCTGGGTTCAATCCCCAGCCAGGGAACTATCAAAAAAAAAAAAAAAAAAAAAAAAAAAAAAAAAATTTTTTTAAAAAAAAAAAAAAAAAAAAAAAAAAAAAAAAAAAAAAAAAAAAAAAAAAAAAAAAAAAAAAAAAAAAAAAAAAGCCAAGCTTAAATTTTTTTATCAAGTTATTGGAAACTATTACAAAAAAAACAAAACAAATAGAAGTGCTAGAACTATAAAATGCAGTAACTGAAATGAAGACCTCAGTTGAATGAGTTTAGCAGCAAATTACGTAGAACTGAAGAGGGAAATAGCGAACTGGAAGTAGGTCAGAAGAAATTATCCAGAATGTACATACACAGAATAAAGGTTACAGATGAGAGAATAAGAAAAACATAGGCTAGAGTGATAAGATCTAACCTACGAGGGCTGTCTGGAAAGTAGCCAGCCATGTCATATGAAAAGCAGGCATTTTTGGCTGGATATTTTTCCAGACAGCCCTTGTACCTTTAGCTGGAGTCCCAGAAGGGGAAGAGAGAGAATGATGTAGAACTGATGAAAGACATTATTCTATATAGGTTAAAGAAGCCAAATGAATTCCAAACAGAAGTTCTGTTAAGTAAACTTATATTTTTTTCCTACAGCTGTGAACATGGACAGCATTAAGTAAACTACTTGTTGACAAGTATGCACATTACAAAGAACAAAAAGGAGGAAATTAAGATAAAGATTGCTTTTATTAAAGTAGGTCATAAAAAAAAAAAAAAAAAAAAGGAAAGGATAAAAGGTATCCAGGAATCTTTTTACTATTTTTATAACTTTTTTTTTTTTACTCTTTTATAACTTTTACTATTTTTATAATTTTCTGCAAGTCTGAAACTATGTCAAAATAAAAAATTTTAAAAAGAAAGAAGGAAATACAGACATGCACTTAGGAGGGAATAGGATACTGACCATTTGTTTTGTGTGTATATTTTTTTTTAATCACTTTCCAGAGAAGTTTGTTGAAATCTCGTCTGTGTTTTATTCCAGTATTTAGGATAGAAGTAAGTTTCATTAACTATTGATCTTGCCACAAAAATTGGGCCATTTGATGTAAAAAGAGTAAAAAATTAGTATTAAGGACAATTTCCTGATAACAACATTGCATATTACAGCAAACTACTAAGAAGTTAGATACACCTTTCATTAGAGTGTTATTTGTTTTGTTTTACAAAATGAGAGTCCATTTCTCTATAAAACTATTATTTCTGCTATCATTAATTGTCTTTGGTTTCTCCTCCTGATCCCTTCCTATGAACTCTTTGAACAGCGTATCTATTCTTTTTTTTTTTATTTTATTTTTTTTTTATTGCTTTTTGGTATGTGGGTAGTTCCCTGGCTGGGAATCGAACCCAGGCCGCAGCGCCGACAGCGCCAGCGCCAAAGACTTAAGCCACTGCACCACCAGGGAACTCCAGCATATCTATTCTTGTTATATGAAATATTCATCTCTTCAGGCATTCATGTCTAGGGGTCCAGTCATATCATTTTGGGTATAGTTCACAAATGAAGTGAGTTGGGTTATAGTTCACTTTGGGTTCATTGTGGGGTTTTTTTTATAATAGTTGTGGTAAAATATTCATAAGATTTACCATTTTAATAATTTTTAAATGTACAGTTCAGTGGCATTAAGTATACTCACATTGTTGTGCAACAATCACAAGCCATCTCCAGAACATTTTCATCATCCCAAATTGAAACTCTGAACTCATTAAACAATAACTCCTTATTCTTTCTTCTGCTCAGCCCTGACAACCATCATTCTATTTTGTGTGTCTGTCTCTATGAATCCGACTACTCTTGGTACCTCATATAAGTGGAATCATACAATATTTGTCCTTTGTTCTGACTTGTTTCAGTTACATTTTTCCAAGGTTCATCTATGTTGTAGCATGTAGCAGTGTTTCATTGTTTTTTTTAAAGATTCAGTAGTATTCCATTGTAGGTATATACTCCATTGTGTGTTTTTAGCTATAGTGTAAACAAACCAATAGCAGAATATAAATCTGTACCTAGAGATGGTGACAGGGCACTGTCATCTTTGAAGCAGTCTGTTGTTTAAATACCAGACTAAATGAATCCATGTTTGATTGGGTGGCTTGGTGCTGACAATGTGTATGTATTAATCCAAATGTTAGTGGGTATTGGTGGAAAGAGAGAAAAGAAATAAGAGTGAAGCCCCACTATGCCACAAAACTAGGATAGCTTCTTAAAAAATGCTGTCCTCTTTTCCTTATCTCAGTGATGAAACAGTTTTAGAATTAGTGCTTAGATGTCTATATTATTACAAATTAAAAGTGAAAAAATAGGGTATTAGTCGATCAGAACTCCAATTCAGAGTTTACTCTCTCAGTTGTAGGTTAAAACATTTATACCAATTTCTTAAATTGTAAGGGTCTTGGAGCTTCTGAGGTGTGTGTGGAGATGATAACCGCTGACCCTTTTCCAAGGCCTTTGCTTATTTGACTTTAGTTCACACCTTTGCAGAAGGGAAGGAGGTTGTCTGAACTGAATAATGGACAAGTAAGTGTGTGTTATAATATGTAATGCACCATTGATGCTACTGAAGGCAGCATCATGGTCTGTGGTCTTGACAGAGGAAATATTTCGTGTCTTTAATAAGATGACTTTGTTGAAAATCTAAGATAATGTGGCAGCCTCTCCCCTCTTCCAAAGAACCATTAAAAACCCAGCTATTATTTGCACAGCTGTTATTTGCATGTATATATGCTCTAGCCATTGCCTCACATTGCTGAGAGGTGTCTGATTTGCTCAGTAATGTCTGGATGCTGCTCTCCTGTTGGAGAACTTGGAGTAGGGGGCTGAACCCAATCACCTTGTTTTCTGGTCTCTCACTTTCTTCTTTTTCTGAATTTGTTGCTTGGCACACTAGTCAGCCCTTTTATGCCCAGTCTCATAAAGCCACTTGCCCAGAGTCCCCTAGGCCAAGAAGAAATCATCTCTGCTGCTGTTTCCTGTCCTACCCTTCAGGGATTCCTTTCTGCTGACTTGCACTTCCTTTCTCATGTATAACACACAGATTAAACACTTATCTTCTGTTGCAGTTGTTTGAGGGATAATTATGAAAAATACCTGAGGGAAGATGACCAAACCAAAAAGAAGAGGAAACCTTAAGAGGCTTTCTTCTGAGGGAAAGAACTCATCTGCAGAAACATTTATCTGGATTAGTTCTAAAAGGGCACCAGCCCTGTATGGCTGGTTGTCACAGGCTTAGGGCATTGAAGATTCTCTGCTAGCCGGCAGCCACAAGGGGCAGTTTTGTCCTGGTAAAGCAGTAATATTTCTGCCCTGAGGCAAAGCTTTCTCTGGAAGAAATTTTGCAGCAAACCAAACTCCCAGCGGCCCATCTCTGATGCTAATTCTGCGGGCTGCTGTGGAAATGGCAGAGCATGCTAGTGTGTGCTGAGATTAGGCCTCGGTTCTTCAGCTGTGTCAGCAAAGCCTCTTCTCTCCTTGTTCCTCCTACCTCCACCCCACGTTTTTTTCTTGCTACTTTTTAAAATTGAAAGGCTCTGCAGGGAGGGGAAGTCCCTTGGCATTTTGAGTATTGAGGTGCTCAGCAGAATTGCCTGGCATCCTGTTTGTATATAGCGGTTTTAATTCACTCTCTAATAGGTCATTTGGCCTTACTAGCACAGTCTTAAACTTGGTAATCCTTACCTCAGCAGTGAGACTCAGGCCAAATATCCAAAAGTGCAACCCTGAGTGATTATCTGAAGGAAGTTTTTAAAGCCTTCATTCCCTGTCTCTGACTTCTTCCTGGTGCCTTCTTAGGTCAGGCCATTAACATTCCTCATGCTCACTGCAGCCAAGACAGGCAGGTGGTTTGGGAGAGCAGAATGAATAAGAGAAGTTCATGTTCACGTTCCCATTCCATGCAAGGAGCCTGATAACATTCATATGCCATTTCAGTCCATGGAGATGGGACTTGTGCTTTGGTGGCATGCAGGGTCTTTGGTACTCTTTGAATGAAGGAAGATGTGCAAATCAGTAGTGACATGCTGGTGGGTTGAAAATTCACAGGTGTTCCACCAATTTACAGCCTTCATGTTGTTTTCCTTGTGGAGGGAACGGATAGTGTTAAGAACTACTATCACAGACTGGCCTTTACCTTGCTTCTTGGATCTAAGGTGTTCTAAGCATTCTGGAAGTACATTATATACTCTTTTTTTGTTGGCTGTTATTAGCTATTATTATTGGCTCTGTCATCATTGGTCACTGCAGTTTGAGGTTTCAAATTAAAGGTGGAATCTTAGGTAGAGTTAGAGCTGTATTTTAAGATGACTCTAGGATAGTAAGTACCTGCCAACTACATTGTCTTGTATTCTCTGCTATTCTAGTCTTTAAAAACATTACAACCCTATGAAACCAGATTATGACTGCAGAGACTGTAAGCTGTCAGAGTTCCTGTTAAACCTTTTTCTTTTGTCTTTTAAAGAAACTCTGCTTTTTGGTTCCTGTAATGATGCATTGATGGTTATAGTTAGTAATGATAATAATCATAATTCCAAATTCTGTCTTACAGTTTATCTTACTGTAAAGCAGTAATATATATCCTTGTAAAGCAGGGCTGGGCAAGGCATTGATCATGGTCCACCAGTGGACTGCCAAGCAATTTTGGATTGATTGCCCAAATAACAAAATAAAAAGCTAGTGGACTGTGACACTTGGAAAAGTAGCCCTTGTCCTGAAAAAGTCTGCTCAGGCCTGTTGTAAAGCATTAAGAAGTTTAAAGTGGAGAAATTGGGAGAGAGAGTGGCTTCGTGGTCATTGATAGGAAAGCATTAGTCTAGTTTGCCCTAAGAACCATTTTGACCTCTCTCTTCAGTAGAAAAAAAAGTTTCTCTCTTTGGTTTCCAGGTGAAGTTGCATGTGTTTTGTGTGTATATATAGAAGACCATGGCTCACTTAGTGTGAAGTTAGGGTCAGTTGTCTTCTTTTGGGATGATATTAAAAAGAATGTATAAGAGTGCAGGTGAGATGAGCATTTTAAAAGTAGATAGAAGATCTGTTTTCATTCCTGGATGTATTGGATCTCCATTTTCCTTCTTGACTCTTCATATCTCCTACATTTGCTCTCTTCAGAAGTAATCTTACATGTAGCCAGAAGAAAAATGCAAGGTGTGGAAAGGCTTAAGAATTTGACTGTCATGGTACCATGTCAGAAATTCAGAATCATTCTTTTGGATTTGGGGAATTTTAACAAAGCTTTGAAACAAAACTTATTGTAGAAAGAAATCTTATTTGTGATGCTCATTCTAAGTGAGATTAGTAATGTACATATAAAGAGCTGTGATATTTTTCAAATATATTTTTAATCTGGTGTCCATATGTTTCTGTTTACTACCTAAAGTCTTATTAATCTTGTACCCAGAGGCCAATTTTGTGAAGAATGTTTCTGAAATATACCATTATTTGTTTTGTTGTTTTTCAGTTAGGATCTTCCAAGGGCTATGATTATGGTTTTTCACAGCACTTGTTTCTCACTCTTGGCCACACACCAAGTGAACACTTTCTTCACTGTGTAGATTGTATACATGTAGACCAAGGGTGGAATTTCTTCCCACTTGATAGTCTTTGGTACATATTTGTTATTGGAATTGTGAGGCACATACACAGTGCCTTGGGGATGTGGCCTTCTCTTAGCCTGTGTTCTGGGCCTGGTCCCAGGATATCTTAAATACAGAGGGTGCCAAAAAAATGTATATATGTTTTCAAAAAGGAAAAATCCTTATTAAAATTGTAATACTCAATATAGATTTATAACAAAAGATGAATATGTCATGTTTGACTTCTGCAATCAAGAGGTGCACAAAGTGGTTACCATCAGTATTTATGCAATACATAGATAACATCTCTTAAAATACGTATACCTTTCTTTTGGCACCCCGGTATACATCAGTGTTTGTGGTCCTAGCCTGTTTCTGTTTCTTATCTTTTAAATGAGGATAATAATGCTCAGCTCTGGTTTATATCACAGCAATTTTTTGAAGGGTTAATGAGCTGGGCTTTCAGGGATACTTTTAGATCCTTAGATGAAAGGTGTTCTTTAACCACCCAGCAAGGCTTCTTGCTGGGAGTGCCTTCTCAAAGAGCTCAAACTGCTTGTCAGACTGTCTTCCAGTCATCCTTATGCCATCCCTGGTAGGGCAATAGATGAGTGAGCATTATTATTAAGCACAAAATAGTGTTATTACTGTTACTTTTATCTGTAAGCAGGGGGTAATTGTGAGAAATAGAAGTTGATAAAATAGATTAATGAAGAAAAGCATTGGGTAAACTTCAAAGTAGCATGCATTTGCAGTTCCTGTTTACTGTTTTGGGTTTCAAAAGTTAAATTTCCATACATGAAAACATGAAAACTATACAAAGCATCCTTTCTTTTTTTTCTTTCTCTCTGGCTCTCTTTTTTTTTTTTTTTTTTTTTTACAAAGCATCTTTTTTTGGGGAGAAATGGGACCCAGTATATCCTTCTAAGTACAGTAGACTCTCTGTTAACCAGAATTCAAACAACAGACAAATGAGATTTTGCCAGTTGCTTGAGTTCTGGTTAATGGAGAGTCTGCTTACATTTATCCAGCATCTGCCAATCCCCATGGGTGCTAGTTAACTGAAGTCTACTGTAATTGCTTTAATTGAACACCAGTATTTATTTACAGTTGTACCAGATTTATGTTCTAAGGGTTAGTTTAACTCAGTTATACCAGGAATGACTATAAATTTCATAAGACTTACATCCTTTGAATCTCCATTTTGGACTGGAAAACTGCATTTCTTCTTATTGAAGTCCTACTGGATAGCAGATAATTCACTGAGGCTGCCCAGCATAAGTAGATTTCCTTAAGAAGAGATCTTTGAAGAGAACAGATCACTACTTTGTCTAAGATTGAAAGAGAACTGGCCTCATTTGGGAAGCCAATGGACAGAGATCTCCAACAGGTTTGTCATTATACTGTTGACGATTGGCCATTTATTCATTTTTGTGGCTTTTTTTGTTGTTTGTTTGTTTTTCCAAGCCAAACTGTATCCAACTTTATTAAAGATACTTTTCATAAACAACCATGGTATTTCAGGCAGGACATGGGCAGACAATCTTTAACAGTATACAAACACTTTCAAACTCCCTTCTTCAATAAACTACCAAAATCAGAAAGCCACTATAAAACCCAATGAAGTCTTCATCTGATGCTCTGAACAGGTAAAGTTTAGAGTGAGCATTAAGCATGTTGTTTAACAACTTTTCACAAGCCGACCCTGACTTTCAGGAAATGAAATGAAAATGGCAGAATTATCAATCTGTAGATCCACAGTCTAAAAAGGAACTGCTCTCTTTTGAGGGATGCCATCTCAATAGTGACGATACAGTCTGGATTGCCTGACGTGCTGGTAACCAATTTTCTTGGGACAGTTCCCAACAGGTCTCTGGGTTTAAGGGAGTCAAGTCTATGCTTAAGGTGGAAAGGGAGAAAAGGACATAAAAACAAAATTTTAGTTTTTCCACACCATAAGGTGTTTGTGCCAAGGTGGTTAATGTCTGTCAACATCAAGGGATCCCTCCTCCCAGGAACCTAGAGGAAGCCTCTCAAAACTAGAAGGGGAAGATGTTTTTTGCCCATGTCAATCCAGCTTTGGAGACATTCTATTAGTAATATATGTCCTTCCCCAAAAAACAACAATGAAGTGTTCTGTGTGCTAACAACATAGCTGAAAAAAAAAAGTAAAACAAAATTCTGCATTTTTATAAAACTTGATAAAAAATAGTATTTCAAACTGTACAGTCACCAGAAGTGCACAGTTATCCAAATGCACACACTTCACGTGGCGTCTCCAGCACCTTCAGCTTTTTGTGCCCGGTTGTGTCGGCAGCTCCACTTTCTGCAGGGTCATTCCCATCCTGGCCAGCATCAGCTTTCCCTTTTTTCCTCTGGGCACCTTCTCTCCCTTCTGTGCAGGGGCCTTTTTAGGCTTGGGCTCTGGCTTTGGAGGAGCAGGTTTAGCAGCTAACCTTGCAGATCTTCTCTGTGGCTTGGCTTTATTTCCTTTAGCATCCGCTTCAGCCTTTCTCTTTGGCATGATGGCGACGGCGGCAGGACGTAGGCGCTGGACTCGGAGATGCAGCAGCGCGGGAGCTTTGGTCGATCCGGGGGTCGTTCTCGCCTCTTCTTCACACTGCTCCATTTTTGCGGCTTGAGGTCACAGACATGAGAGGGTTCTTCACCCTTCTCCCTAGTCTCATTTTTGCATCCTAGTCACATGTGGAGTATGTATTTTTCTGGTCTTTGATGGTTGTCATAGGGCCCAGGAGGGAGGGAGCAGGTCTGAAATAAATACAAGGAGAAATGACCGCAGTTAGCCTTTAAATCTAGCTGTTTGTTTCCTTGCAGTAAATACCACTGCATTACTGGAAATCAGTGATTCCCTTTCTTCTCCCTAGGAAACAAACGTGTATAAACTAAAAATGGTAGGCTTTAAAGATCACGTGAACAGGAGACAGCAGGAAGGTTGGATTTTATCGTACATTTGCTGTCAGGGAAGCCTTGGTTTTGACCAAAAATCTTTTATTTTGATAGTCCACATTTCTCTCTTTACTTGGAGGTAGGAAAAGTTTAATTTTCTAAAGATGCTGTGAGTATTCAATAAAGATAGTAGCTGTGTGCATGACAATTTTTTCAAATGTCATACCTCTTTAGGTTTTAAACTTTCTTCTTAAATTGTCCAAATCAGTACTTATTACTGTTTAAAGGATAAAAATTCAGTCGAGTGAATTTGAAAATCCAATTGGCTTTATTGAGCCATTCGTGTCCAATCTAGCAAGTAGAAAGGACTTGGGGAAACTGTACAACGTGGAAGGTTTTAATAGGCAGGAGGAGGGTGGAGCAAGGAAGTTATTAGCAGAAGAATAGGATTGTTTCTGGCCGGGACATCTTTCTTTTGGGAAGAAGGGAGCAGGAGGGGTCTTATCTTGGAGACTACCTCCCTAGTGCTAATCAGGAAATTTTAGATTCACTGCTTCTGTCACATTCCTGGGAGAGGTCAAAACTGCAATTAAGTCTTGGTTTGCTGTCCTGGGGGCACTCCATTTTGGGCCTGTTATCTTTTTTTTGCGGGGGAGGGGTAACTCCCTGGCTGGGAATCGAACCCAGGCTGTGGCATTGAGAGCGCTTGAAGCCTTAGCCCCTACACCACCAGGGAACCCCCTGT